>CM024753.1:38426289-38683528 GCA_014218235.1 Colocasia esculenta
TTGCCGTTAAGATCTTCAATTAACGGCCAATGATGTTGCCGTTAAGCTCCATTAACGTCAGACTGTGCCGGTAAGTTCTTCAGGGCAGAATAGTGAGCTGTTCTCCCTTCTATATGATTAATTTCCGAAGTGTTTTTGCATGGGGATATAATGTATCATATATGTATGTAAATAGACAATGTGATGCATGTGATATTTTCTGTGCTTTTTGGTGAATGGCATGAATTGTTAAACTTATTGAAATACATGTTTGAAAATGGATTTTTGCATGCTCCCATGTTTACATGATCCCTGAAGAATGGAATGCCCTAAAATTTTCTAAACTGTGTATATACGTATCAGTCCATGCTCTGAAATTTTGAGAATTTTTTCCATGATTGTGGGATTTACTGTAATTTCTGTTTTGGAAATAGAAGACATGCGTAGGATTGTAGAAATTTACAGTAAATTGTGTGTTGTGAAATAAATCGGGGAAAATTCTTGTAATGATGTGTATGTTAGGTTCAAGGCTGTGAACTGACAAATCTGATATTCATGTTAGGTTCCCTGTTAAATTGAATTACGAATAGCATGAAACTGAATGTTTTAATTTCTGTAAATGTAACATGACTAAGAAAAATCTGGAAATTTGTATGTGAGGTCATGAATCTGCAATTAAGGTGTGGTTAAAATTTCATGATATTGGATAATTGTAGAGTGTATTATGAAATTTCCATGTGAAAACATATAATAAATGCATACCAACATAAATATGATGGATGATGTGTTTACGAACCGGATTAATGTGAGCCATGGGATGTTTGATTTCTGTCAACAGTAGTATCATGATTAGGAAAATAGAGTCATGTGATAAGTGAGAGAATGTAAAAACATGTGTGATATTGTGTGCTAAAATCGGAATGTGTAATGTGTAAGACTGTGCCATGTGTGACACTGCTTCCATAGAGGGCCGTGGAAACCGTACCATGAAAAAGTCCCCATGGAAGGTTCAATGTGTTAAGATCCTAAGGGCATTAGGATGAAATCCTGGAGGTGGACAAGTACCACTGGTTAGGGTGGAGACTTGTTCTCCCGATCTGCGTAGTCCAAGAGTCGTCACTATATTGCTAGGTGGTGTCTATGTGTATGTGTTATGTGATGTGTCCTTCTAATGGTAGTTTGGACTATGTGTCACGACACTAAATTGTGAAATGTGAATGTGATTATGTGTAAATTGTGTAGTGTGAATATGTGTAATATGCAAGTGTAAAAAAGAGACTATGTGAATGAGTAATTGTGTAAAACATGTAAACCATTATGTTGAATTGTGAAATTGTGGTCCATGATATGTTAGTGTTAAATCATGTCAAAACAGCAACCTTAATGTGTATGGAATGATAAATTGCATGTGCAAGAATGTGTAGAAACCATGTTAGGATGTTTCCTTTCATGTAGGCAAGAATCCCATGTGTGGTTGCTTCCATGTTATAGCTTGATATGAAATATAGCTTTCATGTGATTGAATGAGTAGAAAGTATGTGATAGGATATTTATTTGGAATGGCATAAATCATGTACCATGTGTTTTAAATTTCATAGAGATATCATGATAAGTTGCCTTTAATATTGTCTAACCATGCTTCATGCTTGATTTGATGCTAATGAATGTAAATGCCTATATGACGAATGCATGAATGACGTGTATGGAGTTTATTTGCTGAGTCTTTTAGACTCACTCCTGCTTCGGCGTACATGTTAGTTGGTGACCCGACATCTGTGGGGAGAGACAGTGGAGAGTGACTCCGAGCGTGGCGAGTAGTTCGGAGGAGTTGCACTCGTGACATTTTGTTTTACTAGTATGTATTCGAGGCATTGTAATGAGACCATTGTGTAATTATGAACAAACTATGTATTAAATTTTTAGCACTTTATTTTATGGACTTTAGTTACCTTTAGATTGACATTTGAATCATGTATGTTAAATGTGGATGATGAAATGAAGACAAGTAGTTCTTTTACTTCTGCTACTCTGTAATTATATTATGAACATCTCAATCGTATGTTATTGTTTGGGTAAATGTCCCACTGTGAAGAGACTCACTATACCGACGTGGATTGGTATAACGTACCGGTATAAGGAGGGTCGTCGCATTTGTTCACAATCTTCTTGCTAGACTGATCTTTACACCTCTTGATCATACTATCTCGCATGATACACTGTACACGTGTCACTACCGTCGTTTTAATTACATTGTACATATAATGTTCATACCTTCTATCTTTCAAATTGTTAAATACTTATATCATTGCTAGAAGATGTAAATCCTACTAGGCAAGTGAGCTCATTACCTACTTTCCAACCTTTCAGAAGAACAAGAGTTTGAGGAGGAAGAGAACTAAGACTATACTGGGGATGAACAAGAGTGAAGAGCACTCTCAAGCCTTAGTATTGAAGTCAAGTTATCTTAGCGTCATAGTATTATAGATTGAGTAGATGTAGTAGGAGTAAGGATAGTATGTAATTTCCTTTTTATCGTGTCTTAGTCATGTAGTTCATCTTAGAATTGAGTATGTACTAGTCCTCATTATTGAAATGGAATAGAGTTTGAGTTTTATTATGAGCACAAATAGTTGTGTTATATGTGATTGCTCGCTAGAGACTTTTTTCCGACTATTCACATCTCAACGATCAAATAAATTCTTCCACTGCCTTGCCTTGGGACGTAACAAAACAGCTCTCTTGCGATCTACTACGTGACCTCCATGGGATGCGGAACTGAGGACCCCTCAAATCTCAATGGCCCAGATGCCTGTGAAACCACTGCAACTGAGGTCTCTTTGTAGCTTCGGAGGGCATCGGGGCGGAGGGGGAGAAGGGAGGGCCAAGAGGGGGTGGGTATCAGCGGAGGGAGGAGGTGCCTTAGTGGTGTATGGGAAAAGAGACAGATCGAGGAGAGAGGGGAGGGGAGGGCACCGGGAAGAGGGGAGGGCCGAGAGGGGGAGGGTACCAGTGGAGGAGTCTCCTTGGTGGCGTCCGTAGAGAAGGCTACTTGCGGTGGCATCCGAGAAGAGAGACAAAGAGGGTGAGAGGGGGAGGGGAGGGGGCCGGGAAGAGTGGAGGCCGAGATGGGGAGGGTACTGGCGAAGGAGGCACCTCACTGGCGTCTGGCGGAGGAGGCGACTCACGGTGGAGTTCGGCAGAGGAGGCGTACATAACGTCCGATGGAGGAGGCGTAACGTCCGACGGAGGAGGCGCAACGTCCGATAGAGGAGGCGACGGCGTCGTGGCGTGATGGGGAGGAACGGGAGGCCTTCCTAGAGAATTAGGAATTCGAGAGATGAGGATTGAGAGGTGTGAGGAGGGCCGCAGCAGACTTTTTGACATTTGTGTAAGTTTTTTATTTTTTAAGTTATTTTTACATTAACCCCTTGTTATTTTTATTATTAATTTAATCAAAATTCAAAAATCAGTTTTGAAATAAGTAATTCCGATTCCGATTCTGATCCTGATAATTTATTAAAAAAATTTATATTGATTCTGATAAACTATTAGTATCATTTTTTAATTCCAAAATTACTATTTTTTTATCAAATTTAATCAGAATATCGAACTTTCGAATCCGTTTATAGCCCTAATCATTCATCATCATCATCTTATCCCATTATGTCTATTGGGTCATAATTGCGTGCAAAGATAAGAAATACGTTGTGTATATCTATAACATTATAATGAAGTGCCTTCCTTCTTTTAAGGGGATTTCATTCTCCAGATTCTTAAAAAACTTATTTTCTCAAATAATTTTTACATATGTCGTAAGCAAATATACATGTTAGTTAGAGTTTTATTTTTCTATTTATTAAAATATTTTATATTATCTGAGAACTATTTTACAGACTTCTCTCTCTCTCAAACACGTGTCCAAAGTAATGCAGAGACAAGATTCTACTTAGCATATTTTCTAAAAAGTAAACACGGGTTTTACTTTATCAAAAAAATATTTGTCATGAATCTCTATTTTTATTTTAAAAATTCATACTTTTTTTAGACTATGAACAAAGCAACACCCCTCCCCCTATTTTTCTGTTCGTTTTAGACTATAGACGAGTTAAAATGCATATCAGTGTGAGAAAATGATTTTTTTACAAATATATATGATTAAATATTATTTTAAGTAAACTTAAGGATTTAGAATTTAGACCATGTGTGATATGTGATAATAGTTTAAGATAGCCGGCCTCTTTTTTCCTACATGTTAAAATTTTGGTGACTAGTCATAGCATATGAAAATTAGGCAAATAGTTTCAATTTTCTGAGGTGACTGTTTACGTTTCTCATATAATCTCATTGCAAGAATACCAGTCAAGCATATGTAACCGATTACTTCTTGTAAAGTATAAGAAAGAAAATGCATATACGCCTTCTAAAATTCCAATAGATTTTAGTTAAATGTTCAAAATTTTCTTTTGATTAATTAAAATATTATGCAAAATATGATTTTTTTAGTAGATAGTATGTTTTAAAAAGACACTCTTTAGTGTAGATTGCTACTAAGAAAGTGCATAAACATTAATTAAAGTTTATGCAAGTATACCTTTGTAGTTAAATGTTTTGACGATAAAGATGATCAATCTCGTACCCTGTCACAAACTATCGAATGATGAGGGAAAATTTGGCTATGATTGTGCTCCTGATCCGGTTGGTAATATGTGATGGCCCTGGATATTTATGTCCAATAAGGCTCCATATCCAGATCTGCCTCCCGCGAACGGACCGAAGTCTCGCAAGGGATAGCTCGTACACGTGTCCAGCAAGAATATAAAAGACAACCACAACAGTATAAGACACAAGAAAGTACATGTGCTCATATCTGTGTATATAACAATTTACAACTGTCCTAATACATTATTACATGTCTAATTAAAAGTACAACTACCTGCGGTATACCCCGAGGGAGCACAAGCTCACATAAAACGACTAACTCTATTGCTGGTGGTACAAGTCTGCCACAACACCTCCGCAAGCCACATAAATGACAAGCCCTGAAAAGAACTGTAGGGGAGTGAGTCTCAACAAGTCACAGGCTCAATATGGGCCACCTAAAAACAACACACACTACAAGAAAAAGAGGACATAGAGACCGCATTTGAGACCGAATATTTCGGTCACTATTCAGTCTCTGATCTGAGACTGAATAGTGACCGAATATTTTCGATCACTAATTTTTATTAGTGACCGATTTATTTTAAGTCACTATTCGGTCTCATCTCAGATCAGAGACCGAATAGTGACCGAAATATTCAGTCTCAAAAATAGAGACCGAACTGTAACCAATAAGAATTCGATCACTAATGCCTGCTTTCTGAAATAAAAATATTATGACCGAAGTAATTCAGTCACAATTCGGTCTCTATTTGTGAGACCGAATGGTGACCGAATTACTTCGGTCGCAGCGCAAACACGACATTAGGGACCGAACTAAATTCGGTCACAACGCGGTCGCTGCGTTCGGCCCTTTTCCTTTTATTCCCGCTCCTCTTTTCATCTCTCGCGCTTTATCTTTCTCTCTTCTCTCGCCACGCCGCTGGAGCTCCACCACCGCTGCCGAGACGCCGCCGCCGGAGCTCCACCGCCGCCGGGACGCTGCTGGAGCTCCACCTCATCGCCGCTGGTAAGCTCTCTCTCTCTCTCTATCTCTCTCTGTGCGTGTGTGTGTGTTTGCTCTCTCTCTTTCTCTTTCTCTCTGAGGGGAGGGCCACTACAAGAAAAAGCGCATATAGAGACCGATTTAGAGACCGAAATTTCGGTCCCTATTCGGTCCCAAAATAGGGACCGAATAGAGACTGAAAATTTCAGTCTCAAATATAGAGACCGAATTATTCGGTCTCAATTCGGTCCCTAAATGGGACCGAATTAGACCGAAATAATTCGGTCCCAAATATATGAAATGGCGGGTCAGGGTGAAATTTTGTGACCGATAGTTCGGTCCCAAATTTTTGGCACGTTTAGAGACCGAATAGTGACCGAAATACTTTCGGTCACTAAATCTATGAAATGGCGGGTTTGGGGTGAAATTTTGTGACCGAATATTTCGGTCACAAATTCGGTCTCAGATCTGAGACCGCATTGTGACCGACTGGCATTCGGTCACAAAGTTTGGCGCATTTAGAGACCGAATAGAGACCGACATATGTCGGTCCCATTCGGTCTCTAAAACCTCCTTATCCACCGTCCGCACCCCTCCTGTGTTTTCTCTCGCCGACGCCGACACCTCCTTTCTTCTCTCTCCCTCTCTCTCGCCGTCGGTGACATCCTCCTGTCTTCTCTCTCCCTCTCTCTCGCCGGCGACGACATCGTGCTATCGTGGCCGCCACGCGCTCTGTCGCCTCTCCTCTTTTCTCCCTCTCTCTATTGTTCGCCCCAACCGGAGGCCGGTGTCGTCACTCCCGCCACCGGACATCGCCGGCGTCGTCGCCACTGCGCCAGGTCCCCGCCGTCGCCCCGACTGTGCCGAGGATCGTGGTCTTCACCCCGACTGCGACCAGTCCCCGCCCCGGCTGCAGCCAAGTAGCCGTCGTCATCGGACCCCGTCGCCATCACCGTCGTCGGTAAGTTGTCTCTCTCTCTCTGTGTCAGTGGCCTCTTTCTCTCTCTCTCTCTGTGTCTATATTTGTGTGTGTGTATGTGTGAGATGGCGGAGGGGTGCTCCCTCTTTTGTGTGTATGTTTGTGTCTATATGTGTGTGTATGTGTGTGAGTGTGTCTGTGTGTGTGTGTGTACGGCGGGGGCCGGTCGGTGGGGCTGAGGGTAACCGGCTGTAGGAGGGGGGGAGGGAGGTGGGGTGCAGTGGGGTGGGGGTTTAGGGGCAGTGGGGTGATGTGCAGTGGGGTGGGGGTTTAGGGGCAGTGGGGGCGGGGGGGTGATGTGCAGTGAGTGGGGGTTAGGGGCAGTGTGGGGCGGGGGGGGAGTGGGGTTTAGGGGCAGTGGGGCGGGGGTGATGTGCAGTGGGGTGGGGGTTTAGGGGCAGTGTGGTGGGGGACAGTGGGGTGGTGGTTTAGGGGCAGTGGAGGCGGGCGGGGTGATGTGCAGTGGGGTGGGGGTTTAGGGGCAGTGGGGGCGGGGGGGTGATGTGCAGTGGGTGGGGGTTTAGGGGCAGTGTGGTGGGGGGCAGTGGGGTGGTGGTTGAGGGGTTCGTAGGGTGGGGGTTTAGAGGGTGGGGTTTAGGGGGTACTGTGTGGGTGGGGCTGAGGGTAGCCGGCTGTAGGCGGGGGGAGGGAGGTGGGGTGCAGTGGGGTGGGGGTTTAGGGGCAGTGGGGGCGGGGGGGGGGGGGGGTGATGTGCAGTTGGGTGGGGGTTTAGGGGCAGTGGGGGCGGGGGGGTGATGTGCAGTGGGGTGGGGGTTTAGGGGCAGTGGGGGCGGGGGGGTGTGATGTGCAGTGGGGTGGGGGTTTAGGGGCAGTGTGGTGGGGGGCAGTGGGGTGGTGGTTTAGGGGCAGTGGGGGCGGGGGGGTGATGTGCAGTGGGGTGGGGGTTTAGGGGCAGTGTGGTGGGGGGCAGTGGGGTGGTGGTTGAGGGGTTCGTAGGGTGGGGGTTTAGAGGGTGTGGGTTTAGGGGGTAGTGTGGGGTGGGGCTGAGGGTAGCTGGCTGTAGGAGGGGGAGGGAGGTGGGGTGCAGTAGGTAGATTCTTGCCAGTTATTGAGGTGAGAAAGTCCAGTCATTATATAGAAGAGAAGTTCTATGAAATATCTGATGTTGGACTGTTCCAAACATGCCTCCACACGTGCAAACAAGCCCGCTTTGATATCATGATAACAGACCTATTATCTCAACCTCAAAACCTATGTGTTGAGGTGAGAAATCCCGATCATTATATAGAAAGAAAATTCCATCTTCGATGTGGGACTATTCCCAATATGTTGACAGTATATGCTTAGTTTACTAGCATACTCAAATGCAATTAAGATTGATGGGCATTTTTTTTTATGTACCTTGGTTGTAGTCCAAGCGACCGCTGGAATAGTTACAACTATCCCAGTACTCCCCAACGGAAAAAATTGGCTTTGTCTCCTCTACATATTCTTTTACAAATTTTGGAGCATATCTGGACATTGTGGAACAATATTATGAGCTTGAGCTTTGATGACTCACAACAAGCCAGCAAGCAAGCATTAGGCAATTTCTATTGAGGGTTCACTTACCCCTTGGCAATTTCTATTGAGGGTTCACTTACCCCTTGGCAAATTCTATTGAGGGTTCACTTACCACTAGTCGGGTTTATTATTGCACTTGTTTATATGTATGATATTGTTTTCATTTTCTTTTCATATTTATGTGGTTTATTTATTGTACTTGTTTATATGTATTGCACTCATTACTATAATGCAATTCATTTACAAGGTATGCTTTAGTTATTTTTCTTTTAACACTGCACACACTTTACGAGAGCGTGTTAAGCCCGTGTCAATGAACCTCCCGTTCAAGACTTTGGGATTGATGTGCACGAGTCTTATTTTCAAAGATGAGAACGTGTATATCTAACTCAAAGTCCTGAATTGTCCCGTTTTGGACAGTCTGTGAATGTTTGATCGCAGTTAGGTGGTCATTTACTATGTGGTTGAATTATTTGTTGAAAATTTCGGGTGTGTCTACTCACTCCTCTCTGATATACCTTTATTGATTTAGAATATTTTCTTAACCACTTATTAGTAAGTGTTTAAGAAAATATCTTAATCAATAAATATTTTTGGTATATCGGAGAGGTGTGGGGAGATGCTGCCGAAATTTTCAGCAAATAATACAATCACATAGTAAATGGTCATCTGAGTGCGATCAAATATTCATAGATGGGTAAAAAGTGATAATCTAAATAATAAATCCTTCCTATTCATTTCGGTTGCGTCGAAGGATGTGTGATTTAGAATTTTAAACTTATTTGTCTATTGATATTGTTTGGGCGTAGGACAGCAATGGCTTCAGACCGTTCATGGATGTATCGCAGAATAGTTGATCATGTGGTGTCCCAGGAGTTTAGGGTCGGAGTTGAGAATTTCGTTCAGTTTGCATTGGGGAATCCAAATGCAGAAGTAGACAGGCAAGGTGGCATCCGATGTCCTTGTATGATTTGTAAAAATTTGAAATGGAATTCCCCATGGGAAGTTCAACGCCATTTATACAGAAAAGGGTTTGTTGAAGGTTATATGAATTGGACATGTCATGGTGAGGACTTCTGGTCGCACGAGCCTAGTAACGTGGAAGGCACAAGTACGTACGTGGATATGGTTGTAGATGCTGCTGGTCCGGCATTCAGTGTACATGTGGATCCTGTATATGCTGAAGACGTGCCGAATAAGGGAGCCGAAAGATTCTATCAGTTACTTAAGGATGCTGATGAGCCATTGTGGGATGGTTGTCAAAAGCACACTCGGTTGTCAGCGGTGTCACAGTTGTTGAACTTGAAATCTGAATTTCATATTTCTGAGAATTGCTTTGATCGTCTCCTCCTCATCATCAAGAGCATGTTACCTCCAGATGAAAAGCTGCCTCCAAATTTTTATCGTGCCAAGAAGATGGTGAATGATTTAGGACTTGGATATGTGAAAATAGATGCATGTCCTAATCATTGTATGTTGTATGACAAAGAGAATGCAGATATGATATCCTGTTCAGTTTGCCGTCATGATAGATTTAAACCTAAAAGAGGGGTCAATTCTAGGGGAAAGGATATACCTTATGCGTCATTGCGATATTTCCCCCTTACACCCAGGCTGCAGCGGATGTATATGTCTTCAAAGACAGCTGGACATATGAGGTGGCATGCAGAAAGAGTACGTCGGGACATGGATATTATGACTCATCCTGCAGATGGCGAAGCTTGGATTCATTTCAACCATGTTTATCCTATCTTCTCAAGGGAGTCACGTAATGTGAGGCTTGGTTTATGCACTGACGGATTTAATCCATTTGGAGGTTCAGTGGCTTCCTACTCCAGCTGGCCAGTGTTCGTGACACCATACAACCTTCCTCCGAGCATGTGCATGAAGCGAGAGAATTTGTTCCTGTCCTTATTGATTCCTGGTCCGAAGAGTCCTACAAAAAATATAGACATCTATCTAAGACCGTTGATTGATGAATTGAAATTATTATGGACTGAGGGGGTCAATACTTATGATGCATCTAGAAAGCAAAATTTCACCATGAGGGCGGCATTGATGTGGACTATAAGTGATTTTCCTGCATATGGAATGCTATCTGGTTGGAGCACACATGGGAGGCTAGCATGTCCGTATTGTATGGATAATACCAAATCGTTTGTACTTAAACATGGTGGGAAGTCCTGCTGGTTTGATTGCCATCGTCAGTTTTTACCAGCTGATCACCCTTTCAGAACACAAAAAGATGCATTCCTAAAGAACAGAAAGGAACGAGATGAAGTTATATTCGAGAGGTTGTCCGGTCATCATATGGCAGCACGTGTTCAAAATTTACCAGATATCACACAACAGATGGGTAGTACCCGACACCTTTCAGGTTTTGGGAAGGAGCACAACTGGGTGAAGAAAAGCATTTTCTGGGAGCTACCTTATTGGTCGACTCTTCTTGTGCGGCACAATCTAGACGTGATGCATATCGAGAAAAATGTCTTTGATAATGTATTCAACACAGTTATGGATATCAAAGGTAAAACAAAGGACAATGTGAAAGCACGCTTGGACTTGTCCATGCTCTGTAAACGTCCAGAGTTAGAAATTGTTGAAGTAAATGGGAAATCAAGTAAACCAAAAGCAGTTTATGTGCTTGGAGGAGGACAAGTTAAGGAAGTGTGTCAGTGGCTGAAACAGCTGAGATTTCCTGACGGTTATGTGTCAAATATTGCTCGTTCTGTCAACGTCAGTGAGGGAAAGATATATGGAATGAAGAGTCACGACTGCCATGTGTTCATGCAAAGGTTGCTACCTATTGCATTTCGTGACATCTTGCCGAAGCCTCTATGGGGAGCGTTATCTGAGTTGAGTCGATTTTTCACGATTCTATCTGCATCAGAACTCAGGCTTCAGGATGTGCAAACTATCGAACAGAATGTGGTCACCATTGTATGCAAGTTGGAGAAGATATTTCCACCTGGTTTCTTCGATTCAATGGAGCATTTACTCGTACATCTACCATATGAAGCAAAGGTTGGAGGGCCAGTACAATATAGATGGATGTATCCATTTGAGAGGTATATGCATGATATTAACTGTTTCCTTCTTACAATTGCACCTTACATAAGCGATAGATTTTCTAATTGTCTCTTACATTGTGGATGTAGGTGTATGCATGACCTCAAAATGAAAGTCCGAAATAAAGCAAAAGTGGAGGGTTCTATTGCTGAGGCATACATTATGGAGGAAATCTCTAATTTTTGTTCAATGTACTTTGAAGCAGACATTCAAACTCGTTGGACACAACCTCCACGTAATGATGATGGGGGGGAATCTGTGGGTTCAAATCGACTCTCAATATTTACTCATCCTGGACGTGCCTTCGGACGTTCTTCAACTCGAATGCTGGATGACAGAGAGTTATGTGCCGCAGAGATATATATTCTTTTAAATTGTTCCGAGCTAGAATGTTATGTTGAGTAAGTACTAATATCACAATTTAAATTTATATGTAAGTTCTTTGCCTTTATTCTACCTATTGAATGTGGTCTGCTATTCATATTGCAGACAATTTGATTTAGAATTAATTCAAAGAAATCCACATCTCACTGATTTTGAGGTTGAAAAAGAACGAGAGAAGTCATTGGCCTTATGGCTAAGAAAACGCGTAAGTGTACACCGTCAAAGAGTATTCAAAAAAATTCATTTCACTTTTTAACTAGCCTTTTCTACACGCAGGTTGAAGAAGGTTTAATTACTGATGAAAGAGTTCGTCAGGTAGCCTACGGCCCATCCAAAATTGCACAGAATTATGTGGGATTTATTGTTAATGGGTATAGGTTTCATACAAAAGACTATGGGCAGAATAAATCTACCATGAACAGTGGCGTATGTGTAAAAGGGAGTACATACAATGAAAGTGAGTATGACTACTATGGTATTGTAGAGGAGATCCTACAGTTGCAATATCTAGGACAAGACAATCATATATTCTTGTTCAAGTGTCATTGGTTTGATCCGAATTCCATTCGAAATGACACAACGCATGGGATTGTCGAGCTTAAGCATAAGTCAAAATTGAATACTTATGAACCATTCATCTTAGCCACACAAGCCCAGCAAGTGTATTATACAAGCTATCCATCATCTACAAACAAAGAACGAAATGATTGGTGGGTAGTTTGCAGAGTTAAGTCAAAACTATTCTCTGATTATGAATTGGACATGACTGATCAGACACCTGTAGAGGTCAGTGCTGAATTCTTTCAAGAAGACTTTGTCGAAAATGTAGAGTTGACAACTCATATTGGAGAAGCTGAATCTGAAGCACCAATGTCCTTGTCTCACGGAAATGAGGTCGAAGAAGTCGATCTACGTGAGATGGAAGACAGTAGTGCTCGTCGTACAGATATTGAATGTGAAAGTTCTGATGAGGAAGATGAATATACCAGTGATGAATGTGAAGATGATGATGAAGATAGGGTTGAATTGAACATATCGTCATCATCTGAGGAGGAAATGGATATCAATTAAACAAGGGTAGAATTTTTTCACACCTGTAAAGTATATGTCAAGTAGCTCACTTTGAATATAAGCAATTGACTAGTACACATTATTATTTTATGTTCTCTATGAAGATATGGTTCGTGGAGCTAGATCTGGTAGCAGTTCTTGGAGGGGCAGCCGTGGGAGGGCTTTGTTTGTCGCATCTGGTATGTATATTTTTCTAATGTAGTCATCTGTGTGTATTTTTCTTTGTGTATTATTTATGTGTACTTCTGTAGTGTTAATGCCATTCAAATTGTTACAGCTTCTGCTTCTCCTTCGGATGAGCGGACACCTCCTCCCCCTGCAGGTATGTATATTTCAATTTTCAAGTATTTTTGTAGTGGCTCTATATACATATTATTAATGTTATTAGAATTGCTACAGTTGTTAGTCCTTCTGCTCCTCCTACCGTGCCCGCAGGTATGTATAATATTTGCAGATGTACTTTTATTGTGCATTCATCTTCCTCATTACTTATGCCTTCTATTCTAGTTACAGCTGTTGGTGCATCCTTCGAGTCTCCTCCTGTAGCAGCTGGTATGTATATTTAAAGTTATACTTTCATGTACGCATTAATTCTGATGCCATTAAAATGTCACATGCTCAGGTCACTCTACACATTCTGCAGATGCACCATTAGGTTTGTATATTTAAATGTTAGGATATTTCTGTAGTCATTATTTAGTATTTTTGTACATTACTCATGTTGTTCTTCAATTTTTTCCATGTTCGGTGCCAGAGGATGCTGTGAGTCTGCAGGAGGGCGGAGGTAGTTTTTATGAGAGCACTCTGCGGGAGGTCTGGATTAATGGGTACGTAATCAACGTGTATGTATTTCTTACGGGCAATGAGGTGAATTTAGTTCATAATTTGACATTATGCAGTTACATCATTGCAGTGATAAAATAGAGCCTGCTCAAGCTTCTCAATTTATCACAAGAACATTACAAGCACACTTTCCTGGACCTATTCATAGATTCAATGATTTCCCGATGGAGGTCCAGGAGCACTTGTATCAGATGTTCATGGTATGTAATTTCGCATTGTAATTTAATTCTTATCGTATTCATACATGCAGTTAACTAACTCTTATGTATATAGAGCCAGCATCGATTCACGCGTCGTCCAGACGAGGCGCGGTCTCGATTTGTATGGACGATGACCGCAAGATCAAATTTCAAGCATTTGATGTATAACGTGAGAAAAAATGCAGAGAGACATTCTCAGAGTGCAGACCCGACTCTTTGGAAGGAGCGGGCACCCAGTTGGATGAGGGGAGAATATTGGGAAACTCTTTGCGACATCTGGGCTGCAGAGAAATGGCAACAGACATCCTCAATAATGAAAGTTAATCGGGCTGCCAATCCAGAAGCAAACATGCATAGTAGTGGGTCTGTCTCTTTTGCGACCCATCAGTCCAGATTGGTAAGTAATTTGTCCATTTCTGGTCTCTTTTATTTATAAAGGTACTTATTTATGTCATGTTTTTTCTGTGAAATAGGAGAAGGAGCTAAAAAGGCAGCCAACATTTTCGGAGGTGTTCGATAGAACACACAAGAAAAAAGGAACGGATGCATACATTAGCGATAGAGCCCGCGTGGTTGCAGTAAGTATTTAGAAGATATTCACTATTTAATTTTTCACATTAATATGAATATTAACTACTATCATATTTTCTATTTTCTTGCAGGAGTCATACAGAGAACAAATGACGGAGAAGTATGCCGGGGAGGGCGAGCAGCCGCCGTTAGATCATGAGGTATGGGTTGCGGCAGCTGGGGCCCCAAAGAAAGGCCATGTGTATGGTTTTGGGCACAGCATCGACACGAGCCGGGTGTTATCTGGAGGATCCAGCTCAGGGTCACAGACCAGTGCATTCCACGCAGGAGTTGGTACTCCAGGTACTTCTTCAGGACAGCTGATGGGCTTCATTGACAGTAGGATATCGGGCTTAGAGTCTCGTCTGGCGGATTCGATGGAGACTCGTCTTGCCCAGATGCAGATGCAGGTGACCGACGCACTTCAGGCCCAGCTCTCCCAGACCCTCTCCCAAGTTATCGCCCAGGCCTTCTCACAGGCACCACCTCCTCCGCCACAGGCAGCACCTCCTCCACAGGCAAGTTATTTTAACTTTCATTTGGGTTGATCGACGAACAATTTTTGTTAAGCAAGACAATTTGGATTAAAAATGAAGAACTTAGGTAGGTTTCGAAGTTCAAAATTAGAAATACTCATCTGATTGGCCTCCGGTTTTTTCCAGCACGGCCATGGCGATGAATGTGACTTGTGGAAACTGACGGAGTTCAATTCGGACTTCCGATTTGAGGTCGACGCCTCAAACTTGCACTCGACAAGTCAGTTTACATTAAAGATGAAGAATTTAGGTAGGTTTCGGGGTTCAAAATTAGAAATACTCATCTGATTGGCCTCCGGTTTTTTCAGCACGGCCAGGGCGATGAATGTGACTTGTGGAAACTGATGGAGTTCAATTCGGATTCCCGGTTTGAGGTCGACACCTCAAACATGCATTCGACAAGTCAGTTTAGATTAAAGATGAAGAATTTAGGTAGGTTTCGGGGTTCAAAATTAGAAATACTCATCCGATTGGCCTCCGGTTTTTTCCAGCACGGCTAGGGCGATGAATGTGACTTGTGGAAACTGACGGAGTTCAATTCGGACTCCCGGTTTGAGGTCGACGCCTCAAACTTGCATTCGACAAGTCAGTTTACATTAAAGATGAAGAACTTACGTTTAGGGGTTCAAAATTAGAAATACTCATCTGATTGGCCTCCGGTTTTTTCCAGCACGGCCATGGCGATGAATGTGACTTGTGGAAACTGACGGAGTTCAATTCGGACTTCCGATTTGAGGTCGACGCCTCAAACTTGCATTCGACAAGTCAGTTTACATTAAAGATGAAGAATTTAGGTAGGTTTCGGGGTTCAAAATTAGAAATACTCATCTGATTGGCCTCCGGTTTTTTCAGCACGGCCAGGGCGATGAATGTGACTTGTGGAAACTGATGGAGTTCAATTCGGATTCCCGGTTTGAGGTCGACACCTCAAACTTGCATTCGACAAGTCAGTTTAGATTAAAGATGAAGAATTTAGGTAGGTTTCGGGGTTCAAAATTAGAAATACTCATCCGATTGGCCTCCGGTTTTTCCAGCACGGCCAGGGCGATGAATGTGACTTGTGGAAACTGACGGAGTTCAATTCGGACTCCGGTTTGAGGTCGACGCCTCAAACTTGCATTCGACAAGTCAGTTTACATTAAAGATGAAGAACTTACGTTTAGGGGTTCAAAATTAGAAATACTCATCTGATTGGCCTCCGGTTTTTTCCAGCACGGCCACGGCGATGAATGTGACTTGTGGAAACTGACGGAGTTCAATTCGGACTCCCGGTTTGAGGTCGACGCCTCAAACTTGCATTCGACAAGTCAGTTTACATTAAAGATGAAGAACTTACGTTTAGGGGTTCAAAATTAGAAATACTCATCTGATTGGCCTCCGGTTTTTTCCAGCACGGCCAGGGCGAATGTGACTTGTGGAAACTGACGGAGTTCAATTCGGACTCCCGGTTTGAGGTCGACGCCTCAAACTTGCATTCGACAAGTCAGTTTAGATTAAAGATGAAGAATTTAGGTAGGTTTCGGGGTTCAAAATTAGAAATACTCATCGATTGGCCTCCGGTTTTTTCCAGCACGGCCAGGGCGATGAATGTGACTTGTGGAAACTGACGGAGTTCAATTCGGACTTCCGGTTTGAGGTCGACGCCTCAAACTTGCATTCGACAAGTCAGTTTACATTAAAGATGAAGAACTTACGTTTAGGGGTTCAAAATTAGAAATACTCATCTGATTGGCCTCCGATTTTTTCCAGCACGGCCACGGCGATGAATGTGACTTGTGGAAACTGACGGAGTTCAATTCGGACTCCCGGTTTGAGGTCGACGCCTCAAACTTGCATTCGACAAGTCAGTTTAGATTAAAGATGAAGAATTTAGGTAGGTTTCGGGGTTCAAAATTAGAATACTCATCCGATTGGCCTCCGATTTTTTCCAGCACGGCCAGGGCGAATGTGACTTGTGGAAACTGACGGAGTTCAATTCGGACTCCCGGTTTGAGGTCGACGCCTCAAACTTGCATTCGACAAGTCAGTTTAGATTAAAGATGAAGAATTTAGGTAGGTTTCGGGGTTCAAAATTAGAAATACTCATCCGATTGGCCTCCGGTTTTTTCCAGCACGGCCAGGGCGATGAATGTGACTTGTGGAAACTGACGGAGTTCAATTCGGACTCCGGGTTTGAGGTCGACGCTTCAAACTTGCATTCGACAAGTCAGTTTACATTAAAGATGAAGAACTTACGTTAGGGGTTCAAAATTAGAAATACTCATCTGATTGGCCTCCGGTTTTTTCCAGCACGGCCACGGCGATGAATGTGACTTGTGGAAACTGACGAAGTTCAATTCGGACTCCGGTTTTAGCTCGACGCCTCAAACTTGCATTCGACAAGTCAGTTTACATTAAAGATGAAGAATTTAGGTAGGTTTCGGGGTTTAAAATTAGAATACTCATCCGATTGGCCTCCGATTTTTTCAGCACGGCCAGGGCGATGAATGTGACTTGTGGAAACTGATGGAGTTCAATTCGGATTCCCAGTTTGAGGTCGACACCTCAAACTTGCATTCGACAAGTCAGTTTAGATTAAAGATGAAGAATTTAGGTAGGTTTCGGGGTTTAAAATTAGAAATACTCATTCGATTGGCCTCCGGTTTTTTCCAGCACGGCCAGGGCGATGAATGTGACTTGTGGAAACTGACGGAGCTCAATTCGGACTCCCAGTTTGAGGTCGACGTCTCAAACTTACATTCGACAAGTCAGTTTAGATTAAAAATGAAGAACTTACGTTTAGGGGTTCAAAATTAGAAATACTCATCTGATTGGCCTCCGGTTTTTTCCAGCACGGCCAGGGCGATGAATGTGACTTGTGGAAACTGACGGAGCTCAATTCGGACTCCCGGTTGAGGTCGACGTCTCAAACTTACATTCGACAAGTCAGTTTAGAATAAAAATGAAGAACTTACGTTTAGGGGTTCAAAATTAGAAATACTCATCTGATTGGCCTCCGGTTTTTTCCAGCACGGCCACGGCGATGAATGTGACTTGTGGAAACTGACGGAGTTCAATTCGGACTCCCGGTTTTAGCTCGACGCCTCAAACTTACAATCAACAAGTCAGTTTACATTAAAAATGATTAACTTACGTTTAAGGGTTTAAAATTAGAAATACTCATCCGATTGGATTGGCCTCCGAATTTTTTGTAAATTTAAATATTTATTGTTTCTAATAATATTCAATTTAACTTATTATTGTTATATATGTATTGTAGGTTCCTTCAGCGAGTGGCGTGGGAGGAGACGAGCACGAGGACGAGGAGGATGATTCATGATTTCCATTTCACTATTATGATGTTGTGTAAATTTTTATTGTTCATGTGGACTTTATATAATTATTGTGGACTTTATATTATTGTTTTGTTGTGGACATTTTTATTTTATTATTGTGTTGTGGATATTTATTATTGTTGTTTGTGGTCATTTACTGTGTTGTATTGTGGATATCTATTATTGTTGTGGACGTTATTTTATTTACACAGGTTATTTTGCTAAAAATTTACAAATTTTTTTAAAAAAATTACAAAACAGAGACCGATTAGTGATGAAAAAATCAGTCACAATTCGGTCCCTGATATAGCGACCGAATTGAGACCGAAATTATTCGGTCTCAAATAGAGACCGAACACATCGGTCTCTATTCGGTCCCTATATTGGGGACCGAATTGTGACTGATTTGATCGGTCTCTATTAGTGACCGAAAAAAGTCGGTCTCAATTCAGTCGCTATATCAGGGACCGAATTGTGACTGATGAATTCAGTCTCAAATATATCAGGGACCGAATTGTGACTGATGAATTCGGTCTCTATTTGAGACCGAATAATTTCGGTCTCAATTCGGTCTCTATATCAGGGACCGAATTGAGACTGAAATTATTCGGTCTCTAATGTACACTTTTAGCGACTGAAGTGCTTCGGTGACTATTCGGTCACTAATTAGTGACCGAATAGTGACCGAACTTTTTCGGTCACAAATTTGTGACCAGAAATTGTTCACCGACATGTTCGGTCTCTATTCAGTCGCTATTCGGTCTCTGAACTGTTTAGAGACCGAATAGAGACCGAATATTTCAGTCTCTATTCCCGTTTTTTCTTGTAGTGGGCCACTATGGGAGGGGGGGGGGAAACAACTGGGGGGGCGCGGTGGGAGGTGACGGAGGGGAGGGGTGATGTGGTAGGGGGGGGGGTTGGACCCAGAAGGGGGGGGGGGGCACTGGACGGAGTGGGATGGGGCGAGACAGTGGGGGGGGGAGGGGTTTTTTTGGGGGGGGGGGGGGGAGACGGTGGGGCGGGGAAGGAGACGGAGGGGAGGTAGGGGTCTGGGGGGGGCGGGGGGGGAACTGGACAGAGTAGGGGGAGGGGGTGAAACAGTGTGGGGGAGTGGGGGGAGACGGGGGTGGGGGGGGGGGGGAGGAGACGGAGGGAAGGGAGGGGTCTGGGGGGGCAGGGGGCACTGGACAGCCGAGGGAGGGGTTTGGGGGGGGGGGGGGGAGACGTTTGGGGGAGTGGTGGGAGGTAGGGGGGGGGGGGGGGGGCGGTGGGAGGAGACAGAGGGGAGGGAGGGGTGACGGGGGGGGTGCTGGACCAGAAGGGGGGGGGGGGGATTCCGGTGAGCGGGGGGGCACTTCCGGCGGTGGCGGGGGGGCATATCCGGCGGTGGCTAGGGAGGGGATTCCGGTGGGAGGGGGGGTGTCTTCCGGCAGTGGCAGGGGGGGAGGGGATTCCGGTGGCAAGGGGGCTTCGGGTGGGGGGTGTGTGTTTTGCTCTGTGTGTGTGTGTGTGGGTTGTGTACATACATCTGATCCAAGGTGATAATTTTCGGCCAGGCTACAAGTTTTAAGAGAGAACAGATAAGCGCTAATTGGGGTGATGATTGTTGTCCTATTTGATTTCCTTTTCTTTGTTCATCTCAATTGATCTTCTGTTTTTTTTTTTTTTTAAGAGAAAGACTTTTTGTACTCTCTGGAGCGGGCTAAGTATATTGTATGAATTAATGGGTTTTACTCTCATATGTGTCTGGGATAGATATGGTATTCATCTGTCTAAGAGAGTGGAGAAAAAAATTAAAACATCTAACGTCCCTTATGTTATCACCATCATGTGAATTGATCACATGAGAGTTGCAAATTATATTAATTTTGCTACACAGTTAAGTATTCGGCAAGCATTGCTTTAAAAAAAAAAGGTGAATGACAAGCTTTATTAAAGATTTTAAAAATAGAATAGAGGGTTAAATGCCACATTGAGGACAATGGGGGCATATCCTAGAAGAAGGGTAAGAACTTTTGGACAATGTTAAAGTTAATCTAAAAAGAAGAAAATCTAAATTCACAGACTATACAGTAAATATAAAAAATATAACATGAACCATAGATAGTAACCTCAAATATTTAAAAAGATAAAATATCTTAAGAAAAGATACAAAAGAGTAGAGATTGTGGACAAAAACTTGGGTGATGGGAGATGATGATCTTGTGCATCATCTTCTTTGTCCTGATTATACTTCTTAACGAATAATCTCCAATTCCAATCTCGTGTGCTTCAAAGAAAGTTTCACTGGTCTAGAGATTTTTATGTTGAATCTCTTAACATTAAGATAAAAAATGTTGATATTAATTAGATCTCAATATTTGACTCCACAACTTTTGTAAAAAAGATATTGAAGATGAATCCACAATAAAACAATCAATAATATCAACAAAAAATGGCTAGATATCCTATACTTGATCGAAAAAATGATTTATCCAGCTAACTGGGTAGGTAGCATTGCTCTTGCAAAAATCATATTATTTTTTAACCTCTAATCCGTGTCTAACGCAGTGATCACCACCATTACTTTTGGTACATATGACAATGAAATTTCTCTCTTGTCGGTTAGGGCCATATTTACAAATTTTCGGTAGACTCCTTCGTTGGGTTCTCCACATTAGTGTGTCCTGCACCGTCTCTCTACTGTGGATTTAGTTTCTTACAACTTACTTAAACACGAGGAATTCAATAAGCCAATGCAAACTCTAATGAGGTTACATCTCCATTTATGAATAAAAAATGAGTACAAACTCTTTCTTGTAGACATTAGATCCTTAATTCGAACTTATTTCAATAAAACACTATTATATGGATTGCCTTTAATTGCTTACTTTCAGTTTAGTGATTAGTATTACATTTCTTACTTTAATGCAATTCATTTACATGTATGTGTGAATTTGGTTTATTATTGCACTTGTTCACATGTATGATTTTGTTTTCATTTTCCTTTCATATTTATGTGATTTTTAAATTTGATCTATGCATGTATAGCAATTTATCACTGCACACACCTCACGAGAGCGTGTTGTGTCAATGAACCTTCCTGGTCAAGACTTTGGGATTGATGCGCACGAGTCTTATTTTCAATGATGAGAACGTGTATATCTAACTCAAAGTTTTGAATTGTCCCATTTTGGACAGTCTGTGAATGTTTGATCGCAGTTAGGTGGTCATTTACTATGTGTTTGTATTATTTGTTAAAACTTTTGGTTGCGTCTACTCACTCCTCTCTGATATACATTTATTGATTTAGAATATTTTCTTAACCACTTATTAGTAAGTGTTTAAGAAAATATCTTAATCAATAAATATTTTTGGTATATCGAAGAGGTGTGGAGAGATGCTGTCGAAATTTTCAAAAAATAATACAAACACATAGTAAATGGCCATCTGAGTGCGATCAAATATTCACATATGGGTAAAAAGTGATAATCTAAATAATAAATCCTTCCTATTCATTTCGGTTGCATCGAAGGATGTGTGAGTTTGAATTTTAAAGTTATTTGTCTGTTAGAATTGGTTGGGTGTAGGAAAAAAATGGCTTCAGACCGTTCATGGATGTATCGTAGAATAGTTGATCATGTGGTGTCTGTGGAGTTTAGGGTCGGAGTTGAGAATTTCATTTAGTTTGCAATGGGGAATCCAAATGCAGTAGTAGACAGCGAAGGTGGCATCCGATGTCCTTGTATGATTTGTAAAAATTTGAAGTGTAATTCACCATGGGAGGTTCAACGCCATTTATACAGAAAAGGGTTTGTTGAAGGTTATATGAATTGGACATGTCATGGTGAGGAGCTCTGGTCGTACGAGCCTAGTAATGTGGAAGGCACAAGTACGTATATGGATATGGTTGTACATGCTGCTGGTCCGACATTCAGTGTACATGAGGGTCCTGTATACGCTGAAGACGTGCCAAACAAGGGAGCCAAAAGATTCTATCAGTTACTTAAGGATGCTGATGAGCCATTGTGGGATGGTTTTCAAAAACACACTCGGTTGTCACCGGTGTCATAGTTTCTGAACTTGAAATCTGAATTTCATATAAGTGAGAATTACTTTGATCATCTCCTCCTCATCATCAAGAGCATGTTACCTCCAGATGAGAAGCTGCCTCCAAATTTTTATCGTGCCAAGAAGATGGTGAATGATTTAGGACTTGGATATGTGAAAATAGATGCATATTCTAATCATTGTATGTTGTATGACAAAGAGGATGCAGATAAGGTGTCATGTTCAGTTTGCGATCATGATAGGTTTAAACCTAAAAGAGGGGCCAATTCTAGGGGAAAGGATATACCATATGCGTCATTGCGATATTTCCCCCTTACACCCAGACTGCAGCGGATGTATATGTCTTCAAAGACAGCTCAACATATGAGGTGGCATGCAGAAAGAGTACATCGAGACAAGGATATTATGACTCATCCTGCAGTTGGCGAAGCTAGGACTCATTTCAACCATGTTCATCCTATCTTCTCAAGGGAGTCGCGTAATGTGATGCTTGGTTTGTGCACTGACGGATTCAATCCATTTGGAGGTTCAGTGGCTTCCTACTCTAGCTAGCTAGTGTTCGTGACACCATACAACCTTCCTCCGAGCATGTACATGAAGCGAGAGAATTTGTTCTTGTCCTTATTGATTCCTAGTCTGAAAAGTCCTACAAAAAATATAGACATCTATCTCAGACCATTGATTGATGAATTGAAATTGTTATGGACTAAGGGGGTCAATACTTATGATGCATCTAGAAAGCAAAATTTCACCATGAGGGCAACATTAATGTGGACGATAAGTGATTTTCCTGCATATGGAATGCTATCTGGTTGGAGCACACATGGGAGGCTAGCATGTCCTTACTATATGGATAATACCAAATCATTTGTACTTAAACATGGTGGGAAGTCCTGCTGGTTTGATCGCCATCGACAGATTTTAGTAGTTGATCACCCTTTCAGAAGACAAAAAGATGCATTCCTAAAGAACAGAATGGAACAAGATGAAGTTATATTCGAGAGGTTGTCCGGTCATCATATGGCAGCACGTGTAGAAAATTTGCCAGATATCACACAACTGATGGACAGTACCTGACACCTTCTAGGTTTTGGGAAGGAGCACAACTGGGTGAAGAGAAGCATTTTCTGGGAGCTACCTTATTGGTCGACTCTTCTTGTGCGGCACAATCTAGACGTGATGCATATCGAGAAAAATGTCTTTGATAATGTGTTTAACACCATTATGGACATAAAAGGTAAAACAAAGGATAATGGGAATGCACGTTTGGACTTGTCCATGCTCTGTAAATGTCCAGAGCTAGAACTTGTTGAAGTAAATGAGAAATCAATTAAACCAAAATCAGTTTATTTGCTTGGAGGAGGACAAGTAAAGGAAGTGCGTCAGTGGCTGAAACAGTTGAGATTTCCAGACGGTTATGTGTCTAATATTGCTCGTTCTATCAACGTCAGTGAGGGGAAAATATATGGAATGAAGAGTCACGACTACCATGTGTTCATGCAAAGGTTGGTACCTATTGCATTTTGTGACATGTTGTCGAAGCCTCTATGGGGAGCATTGTCTGAGCTGAGTCAATTTTTCACGATTCTGTGTGCATCAGAACTCAGACTTGAGGATGTGCAAACTATCGAACAGAATGTGGTCACCATCGTATGCAAGTTGGAGAAGATATTTCCGCTTGCATTCTTCGATTCGATGGAGCATTTACTCGTACATCTACCATATGAAGCTAAAGTTGGAGTGCTAGTACAATATAGATGGATGTATCCATTTGAGAGATATATACAAATATTAACTTTTTCTTCTTAGAATTGCACATTGTTGATGTAGGTGTATGCATGACCTGAAAATGAAAGTCCAAAATAAAGCAAAAGTGGAGGGTTTTATTGCTGAGGCATGCATTATAGAGGAAATCTCAAACTTTTGTTCGATGTACTTTGAAGCAGACCTAGAAACTCGTCGTACTCAACCCCCACATAATGATGAGGAGTGCAGACCCGATTCTTTGGAGGGAGCGGGCACCGACATGGATGAGGAGAGAGTATTGGGAAATTCTGTGCAACATATGGGCTGCAGAGAGATGGCAACAAACCTCCACAACAATGAAAGTGAATCAATCTGCCAATCCAGAGGCCAACATGCATACAAGTGGGTCCGTCTCCTTTGCGACCCACCAGTCCAGATTGGTAAGTAATATGTCCGTTTGTGATATCTTTTATTCATATAGGTACTCATTTATGTCATGTTTTTCTGTGAAATAAGAAAAAGAGCTAAAACGGCCTTCGACATTTCAGGAGGTGTTTGATAAAACACATAAGAAAAAAGGAACAAATCAATACATTAGAGACAGAGCCCGAGAGGTTGCGGTAAGTATTTACAAGGTATTCACTATTTAATTTTTCTCATTACAGATTAATATTACATTGTCATTTTTTTTTTTTTTGCAGGAGTCATATAGCCAACAAATGACAGAGAAGTATGTCGGGGAGGAGGAGCAGCCACAGTTAGATCCTGAGGTATGGGTTGCGGAATCTGGTGCCCCAAAGAAAGGCCATGTGTATGGTTTTAAGCACAGTATCGACACGAGCAGGGTGTTATCTGGTGCCTCGAGTTCAGCCTCACAGACTAGTGCATTTAGCACAGCAGCTGGTGCTCTAGGTACTTCTCCCAGTAAGATGATGGGCTTCATTGCAGATATAATATCTGGTTTGGAGTCTCGTCTGGCCCAGACGATGGAGACTCGTCTGACCTAGCTGATGGAGATGCCTCTGGTCCAGACGATGGAGACTCGTCTGGTCCAAATGCAAACGTAGGTGTCCGACGCAGCCCAGGCCCAACTCTCCCAGGCCCTCTCCCTGGCTATCTCCCAAGCCCTCTCCTAGGTCAGCATTCCTCCTCAGGCAGCACCATCGACATCAGCACAGACCCCTCATGTGAGTAAATTGATTTTATTTTAGCATTTTTTTTAACAGTCAACTTAGTCAAGTTAGTTTAAGTTTACTTTGGTTTCATCGACGCTCAATTTCATCTTAGGCAAGTTAGTTTAGTTTAATTAGGAAGAATTTAGTTAGGTTTGGGGGTCCAAAATTAGAAATACTAATCCGATCGGCCTTCGGTTTATTCTGTCACGGTCGGGGCGATGAGTGTGACTTGTGAAAACTAACGGGGTTCAATTCGGACACCCGGTTTGAGCTCGACGCTCAAATTCACATTAAGCAAGTTAGTTTAGATTAAAAATGAAGAACATAGGTTTGGGGTCCAAAATTAGAAATACTAATCTGATTGGCCTCCAATTTTTTTCAGCACGGCCAGGGCAATGATTGTGACTTGTGGAAACTGACGGAGTTCAATTTGGACTCCCGGTTTGAGCTCGACGCTCAATTTCACATTAAGCAAGTTAATTTAGTTTAAAATGAAGAACTTAGCTAGGTTTTGGGGACCAAAATTAGAAATACTAATCCGATCGGTCTTTGGTTTGTTCCGCCATAGTCGGGGCGATGAGTGTGACTTGTGGAAACTAACGGGGTTCAATTCAGACTCCCGGTTTGAGCTCGATGCCCAAATTCACATTAAGCAAGTTAGTTTAGATTAAAAATGAAGAACTTAGGTTTGGGGGTCCAAAATTAGAAATACTAATCTGATTGGCCTCCGATTTTTTCCAGCATGGCTAGGGCAATAATTGTGACTTGTGGAAACTGACGGAGTTCAATTTGGACTCCCGGTTTGAGCTCGACGCTCAAATTCACATTAAGCAAGTTAGTTTAGTTTAAACATGAAGAACTTAGCTAAGTTTGTGGGTCCAAAATTAGAAATACTAATCCGATCGGCTTTCGGTTTGTTCTGCCATGGTCGGGGCGATGAGTGTGACCTGTGAAAACTGACGGGGTTCAATTCGGACTCCCGGTTTGAGCTCGACGCTAAAATGCACATTAAGCAAGTTAGTTTAGATTAAAAATGAAGGACTTAGGTTTGGGGATCCAAAATTAGAAATACTAATCCGATTGACCTTCAATTTTTTCCAGCACGGCCAGGGCAATGATTGTGACTTGTGGAAGCTGACGGAGTTTAATTTGGACTCCCGGTTGGAGCTCGACGCTCAATTTCATCTTAAGCAAGTTAATTTAGTTTAATTATTGCTTATGTATTTAAATTTAACTTATTATTGTTATATATGTATTGTAGGTTCGTTCATCGGGTGAAGTAGGAGGAGACGAGGATGAGCACCTGGACGAGGATTCATGATTTTCATTTCATTGTTATGTATTATTGTGGACATTTTTATTATTGTTGTGGAAAATTTTTATTATTGTGGACATTTATTATTATTATGGATGATGTTATTGTTGTGGATGTTTATGTTATTGTTGTGGAGTTTTTTAGCAGGTGATTTTTCTTTAAAAAAATAATTTTTTATAAATTTTTTTTTTTAAAAATAGAGACTTATTAGCGACCGACATGTTTTGGTCTCTAATTCAGTCACTAAAATAGTGACCGACTTGTGACTAACAAAGTCGGTCGCTAAAATTTCTGTCACCAATCGATCACAATGTTAGTGACTGAATTAGCGACCGAAACATGTCGGTCGCTAATTCGGTCACCGAAACAGTGACCGATTGGTGACTAACAAATTCAGTTGCTATCAGCGACTGAAAATTTCTGTCACCAATCGATCACAGTTTTAGTGACCGAATTAGCGACTGAATCATGTCGGTCGCCTCTAGCGACCGAGATGTTTGGTCACTGATTCAGTCTCTATTTAGTGATTAAAATAGCGACTGAAACATTTCAGTCGCTGTTGACGACTATCAGCGACTGAACGTATTCGGTCACTATCAACGACTGATTAGTGACCGAAAATTTTCGGTCACAGATTTGTGACCAGAAATTCTTCACCAACATTTTCGATCGCTATTCGGTCACTATTCGGTCTCTGGTCTACTTAGTGACCGAATAGTGACCGAATAGAGACCGAAAATGTCGGTCTCTAAAAGTGCTTTTTCTTGTAGTGAATTCGCAACCGTGCGAAGGTATAATATGAAGCTCAATCCCACGAAGTGTGCGTTCGAAGTACGCTTAGGAAAGTTCCTCAGCTTCCTCGTCTCTAACAGAGGAATAAAGGTCAATCCTGAAAAGATCCGGGCCATACTGGAGATAAACAGTCCCAAGATAGTGCGCGACGTCCAGCGACTCACTAGACACCTCGCAGCGCTCAATCGCTTCATGTCTCGAACAGTAGAAAGGAGTTTTAATTCTTTCAAATTGCTGCGACTCCCCAAAGGTGCCTCACAGCAAGGGGGGCATGTACGGTGGACCAAGGACTACAAAGCGGCCTTCATCGAGCTGAAGGCATACCTGGCTGCCCCACCTGTTCTCTCAAAACCCATGCTCGGGGAACCCCTGTTCGTGTACCTTTCAGTCACCGAACACTCCATCAGCACGGTACTAATCAGAGAAGAGGCAACAGTGCATCACCTTGTTTATTATGTAAGTAGGGTCCTCCAAGAAGCTGAAAGAAGATACCCTCGGGCAGAGAAGCTCGCCCTGGCGCTTGTCACGGCTGCTCAGAAGCTTAGGCCTTACTTTCAGACCCATCCGATTATGGTGTTAACTGACCAGCTGTTGAAACTCATCCTTCAACGCCCAGAGGCCTCCGTAGGCTCATCAAGTGGGCCATCGAGCTCGGGGAATTCGACATCAGCTACCGTCCAAGGACGGCCATCAAGGCGTAGGCGCTGGCAGACTTTGTGGCGGAATGCACCCTTCCAACCGAAGAGGATCCTCCATTGGCGGATGAGCCCCCATGGAAGCTGTACATCGACGGATCCTCTTGCATTACAGGAAGCGGTGCAGGACTGGTTCTTACCTCGCCAGAGGATCTAGAATTCCAGTACGCCCTCAAGTTCCGCTTTGCTGCCTCCAACAACGTGGCTGAGTACGAAGCACTTCTGTCCGGGATCCACATGGCAAGGCACCTCGGAGCACTCCGGCTACGGGTCTTCAGTGACTCTCAGCTGGTCGCCAGCAAGGTGAACAGACACTTTGAAGCCAGGGAGCTTCGTATGGCACAGTATCTCCAGCAGGTCAAACGCCAAACAGAGGGTCTCCTCTACTTCGAAATCATACACGTCCTGCGGGAGTAGAATGCGCGGGCCGATGCACTCTCCAAGATGGCATCCTCAGGCGACATCGTCCCCTCTGGCTCCATATTCATAGAAGAGCTCGGCGTACCGAGCACGGAGGTAGATATTGCAGCTATTGAGACCAGACCGCCAGCTTCAAGCTGGATGGACCCTCTCATCACCTATCTGCTTCGAGGAGAGCTTCCATCCGATCAAAACAGAGCTCGAAAAATTAGGATGCGCAGCCAGAGATTCACCATCATTGAAGGCCAACTGTACCGACGATCCCTCTCAAGACCTCTTCTACGGTGCCTCAGTCCTATAGAGGCAACACCGGCCATCGAAGAAGTCTACGAGGGCCTTTGTGGAAGTCACTTGGGGGGCAGAACCCTGGTGCGCAGCATCCTCCGAGCAGGATTCTAGTGGCCTTCTCTGCAGAAGGATTGCATGTCCTACGCAAGAAGGTGCCCAGAGTGCCAGAAGTTCTGACAACTTATCAAGCAGCCGACCGAACAACTGCACACCTTGTTCGAGCCACATCCTTTCACCAGGTGGGGAATTGACATTATGGGTCCGTTCCCAGAGGCTCAAGGACGGAAAAAATTCTTAATCGTCGCCATCGACTACTTCACCAAGTGGATGGAGGCGGAACCCGTTTCCACAATCACCGACCGAGTCGCGTGGAAGTTCGTCTGGAAGAACGTCCTTTGTCGGTTTGGCGTCCCAAAGGTGATTACCTCTGACAATGGGAAGCAGTTCGACATCACATTTTTTAAACAAAAATGCTTGGAGCTCGGTATCTACAACCACTTCACCTTAGTAGCGCATCCCCAAGCAAACAGTCTGGTCGAAAATGCCAACCGAACACTGCTTCACGGGATACGCACAAGAGTTGAAGCTGCTGGAGGTTCGTGGATTGAAGAGCTCCACAATGTGCTATGGTGTCACCGAACAACCGCTCGTGTGGCCACCAGAAAAACTCTTTTTCATTTGGCCTACGGCATAGAAGTCGTTGTGCCTTTAGAAGTCGCTCTCCCCACGATTCAAACAATGCACTTCAACGAAGCAGCTAACAACCGCGTGCTCAGGAGAACCTAGACATGCTCGGCGAACGTCAAAGCGACACTAGCATAAGACTTGCCTCCTATCAGCAGCGCCTCGCACAATATTACAACTCCCGTGTACGGGAGCGGCGCTTCTTCGAAGGTGACCTTGTTCTGCATCGTTGTTCGGTATCGGACCCTCGAAGAGCAACTGGAAAGCTCGCCCCGAAATGGGAAGGACCTTACCAGGTCACTCAGGTTCTTTGAAAAGGCTCTTATAAGCTTACTACCTTTAGTGGCGAAGCCATACCCAGAACCTGGCAAGTGTCTAACCTAAAGGCTTATCATCTATAAAAGCCTCTTATTCTGCATCCTACTTCTCTTCTTCCCGTTCTTTCGGCTTGTTTGAAGGGGTACTCAGGTCATTCCTAATTGAAACTTTTCAGCTCGAAAGGCTAGCGCGATACCTAAACCCTAAGGCAAGAGGTGTTCGGCGTAAACCCCTGGTCAGGACTTTTTCAGTTCCAAACGACCTGTATGGCAACCACGAAACCTTTGAAATGACTGGCAAATTCTGATTCGAACAGAACACACGCAAGGGAAGAAGATAGAAAAAGAGAGCCATTCACGTACTCAAAAAGGTGATCTATTCAGATTCGTAAAGTACAAAAAGGCTCGTTAAGACCGAGCTACAAAAAAAAAGAGAGGAAGATACATCTACGGGGCCTACTCGGAGGGGCCTGCACCGTCATCCCCATGAGTCATCCGCCCCGCCTGGAAGTGCATGAAGCGGACCCCATCCAGGCGTGGATCCAGGGTCCATCGTCGGCATTCTCGAAGGGCAGCTTCAAAGGCCTCACGAGCATATTCGATCGTGGCCAGCCTCTGTCCTCAGTCCTCGCTAACCTCAAGACCCACCTTGTAGCAAAGCGCGCCGTATTGCTCCAAGTCATCCTTGAAGCCTGGCCCTGCCTTGTACTCGGCCACGCTGCAAGTCTCGGCCTCGGACAGGATGTTGGCGAGCGCCTCCTTCTCTGCCTGAGCAATGGCAAGGTTGAGCTCGGAAGTTCGAAGCGCATCTTGGAGGTTCTTTACCTCACACTGCAGTTCGGCCTCCCGGCCCTAGTGTTATGCCTTGAGCTCCTTGCATAAGGCGAACTCGGCATCCCACATTTGTTGGTGATTCTGAGCCCGCAGAGCCAGCCTTTTTAGCACTTCCAGTGAGTGCGCGACGTCGTCTACCAGTGCCTCCACGTTGACCGAACTGTCTTAGTCCACGCGCTGCTCCTGGTAGACCTCCTCTGAACGTTCAAGGGTGTCCTCTAGATTCTGCCCTTGACATCGCGCCAGCACTTCAAGATGCAAAGCGCTGGGGCAGGGGGTAGTCCCCTGGATGGGCCCCCCTAAAAATGTTCCAAGGCTGCCTCCAGAGCTGACGCCGAAGGCTACACCGAAGGCCTCGACCTCAGCGACTGCGACAGAGGGACCCGATCCTCCTCGGAACCAGCTGTAGACACGCGGATTTGGCTCCACCGCGGGCAAATATCATATTGCGCCATAATGCCACAAATGGCCTTCATTTTTCCTTGAAAGAGTGTTTTCCCCATCATTCTGGATCACCTCCATTATTCCCCGGTGCTTCCCCTTCATTTCCGAAAACCCCTCAGGAACTATTCCTTGTCGCGACGGGTATGGCAGCCGCCTCTCTATTAACGTGTCCGGTATCCTAGACGCAATTCAGGATGCTTGTCCTGACGGCCTTCAGGGGCACAACCTTATCGTGGCCTGTATGTCGGCCGCGACTTAGTTTGTAGTCGCATCCTGCCGCCCGGACGTGATTCAGTGTGGCCCAGAAAGTCATCGTGCTCAGACCCGTAATCATGAGAAAAGCCTGAATCGCGTCCTTGTCAGAAGACGCGATTTAGAAGGTCAAATCCTAAAATTCCCAGTAGACAAGCGTGTTTATGAGATGATTGCCTCGGAAATTACCTCTAAGGTAATTACGTCGGCCATGGCCACCGCGTTTCAAGTCGCGGCATCCCTGGCGGATGCGATTCCATTCCTTATTGCGGCGTCCTGACAGGATGCGATTCAGAGACATTGACGGCAATCAGACGCTTATCTCATCAAATTGACCTTCTGAAAAGCGGCCTACCACCCAAATGTGTTTATGTTCTTGTCGCGGTGCCCAAGCCCGACGCAATTCAAGTTGCGGCCTGCCACCCAGACGTGATTCAACTCCTAGTCGCGGCGGTTGTACCCGACACGATTCAAAGATTTGCCTCTATAAATTGACCCCAGAGGGTCATTTGTAAGAGGGGGTTCCAAGAAGCGGCGAAGCCCTGCCGGACCGGCAACCCGACATCCTCCGTCCTCGCCTTCTTCCACGTGTACCAGAGCGGAGTGAGGCGGGAACACCTTCCTCCTCTTCTTCCTCAATTCGTCCCAACCGGCAATGGCCCGTCATGCTGCACCAACGTTTGGGGAAGCACCCTCTCCCCTCTCTTCCTCTTATTTGCATTTCCACTCCTTCCGGGCCCCATATGGCTCTTTACATTTTCACCTCCTCTGGGCCCCACGCGGCCCTCTTTAATCCTTTTTTTTACACACATGCATGCATACACGCACACACCGTTTTAGGGGTTTAAAAACCACCATCCGGTGAGTCTTCCCCATTTTTATTCATTCTATTTATTCGTTTGGGATTCGATGCTACACTTCTTATTTGACTAATCCCTATTTTCTTGGTCTTTTTTGTCAGGGTAATCAAACGAGGAAAATGCCATCTACCGCGGCCGGCCATGTTCGTAGAGGAAGATAGGCCCACATCATCCCCTGCGCAATCTCCCCGCTAAAAGGTATGCTCGCAGTCACTTCTTCCATCCCACACCCTTCGTCGTGCATCTTCCATTCGACACCCTCTCGTGCCTGACGATCACGATCTTTTTATTTTTATTGTCTTTTCTGCATTCCACTCCATCACCACACATTTCACACACATTTCGCCGTTACATTTTTACATTTTTATCCACCCTCTTTGTGGGCCTCTTTCGTCGTTCTCCCCTAAAAAAAAAGGGGAACGGAAAAACGGTATGTACAAATTTGGCGATCACAGTGAGGCATCTTTTCGCGTTTCCTTTTGATTACCCTCCTCCCTCCATGCCCCACGTGGCACTCTTCTTTCTTTTTTTACTTTAAAAGCATGCTGCGTGTTAGTGTTTATTTTTAGTTGCCTTTTCCTGTATCGTTTTTTTGTCTCAGTTTGCTTTTGGAATCACGTCCAACACATCGGAAACGATTTAGTTATTGCGGTCAGTTGACCCGACGCATTTAGGTTTCTTGTCGTGACAGCTTGGCACGATGCATTCTGTTGTCGCAGGAGCCAAGGCCGACACGTTTCGTTCCTTTTCCTTTCGTACGTATCTTGCGTTTTACTGCTTTCTTTCCTGCTTTCTTTTCTACTTTCGGGTGTCTGTTTGGAATCACGGCCAACACAGAGGATGCGTTCATAACGCGTCCCCTGCAGCGGACGCGTTTTAGTCTGTTGTCGAGGCGGCCATAGCCGACGCATTTCTGCCTGACACTGACCATCCACAGGGACCTGTTCACAGCTCTGACAGCCCTCGGTGGCTTATAGACCTACGTCCAGGTGACTGGTCGCAATTCAGAAAATTGCGGTCTCTGTACCGGACGCGACTTGACTGACTGACAGAAACACCCTGCTTGGTCGCCATTTTTGCTATAAATTGTTGCATACAGGGCATATTTTTCATTGGTCAGGGGACCTCCTTCCCTCATATCCTAGGTTCCAAACACCTCTCTTGGTAAGGGCAACCTCTCCTTTGGGCATTCCGTCTCATTAGACTAGGGAACCTTTGCCAAGAGCCCCGTAAGACTCCGTACCCCATGGGTTCCCTCACGGTGGACCGAGCTAGCGGTACCCTTCTGTTGACCCGGGTTTAGCTATCCCATTGCGTGGTGAGGGTGAGCTTAGTTGTACCCCGAAGTATCCATGTTCTACCCAACTAGGATCTCACATGGAGTGACACAATATTTTTCAATCCATTTAATAATTGTGAAACTCCTTAAAAACAAGCGTTAAGCATTACAACTTGTTTGAACCACATATTGATTGATTAATCTTTGTTCAACCTTGTTTGCTTATTTGCTTTGTTAAAAATGGACACATATTATCATGTCGATTTTTATTATGAGGACTATGAGGATAATGTTAGATCTCCATCTTTCCAATCCCATGTCCGTCCATCACACCACTGGGAGGGACAACCTTCCACTTCCTATGGTTACGTGCGCACACACACACTAGCCTATCTGATGTCCATTCACACCTCACTCCAATCAAAACCCAGCGAGAGCCTACCCTCCACCATGATCCAACAGTTCAAATTGTCCTACATGCCATTGATCAGCTCACACCTCATCAACTTAATCTGATACAATCTTTAGTCGAGGGTGTGACTCCTTCTGCGACTCCTCATCCCTCTCCTACTCCCAGGCACCCGCCTTTGTACATTCCGGTGACTTCGCCACATACCCCTGTATATTCTTCATCACCTCGGCCCCCTAGCCATTTGCACTCTCGTGCTCCGGTCCGAACGGACCAACCCTTGGAAAGGCCCATTAATTCAAGGCCACCCCCATGTACTTCCTCAGTTGCCCAGCGGCAACCCACTCCACTCCAAAATGCTCTTCTCTAGAAATTGAATAATCTGGAAAGTCAAATAAACAAGCTTTCAAATTCCACGAGTGACCCCGTCGCCGCCATGCCGGCTCTCCCTCAGATTTATATTCATCCTTCAGAGATGCCAACGTACCGACTGTACAATGGCATAGGTAATCCCTACCTGCACATTAAAGAATTCCTTTATGAGTCTTCCTATTGGCAACGTGATCCCATCACGTTGGCATATTTATTTAGAAAATCTCTTGACGGCCCTGCACTTGAATGGTTCTACTCTCTAGAACCAAGTGAGGCAGGAGACTTCCGCTCCCTACACAAAAAATTCCTTCAAAGATACAAAGATCGCGTCATCCCTTATCTCTGTATCACAGATCTAACATCTGAGAAGATGGGGGCCAATGAGGCCTTTGTACAATTTGCTGACCGTTGGAGGTCAATGGCCACGCGCTTGCAGTATGAGCTCTCGGAGTCAGAGCAAGTTAAAATAATCATTTCAAACTCTACTCTGAGGTTCAGACACATCCTGGCTATGAATTAAATCACCTCCATGGAGGAGCTCTACGAGCCGGGACGTTACATTCAAGCCCATTTAATGGACTCCCCGATCGCGGAGCTATTTGATCAAATTAAACCGAGAAAGAACGGATCAGTGGACGCCATCCACCATCCACCTCACCAACATACAACATCCACATCATATGCGCCCCCGCATACTCCCATTTACCACGGCATGCCGCCACCTAGGCGTCCACTGATTTGTCCTCCTCGAACTCAGCAACCTCCAACTAGGCCCTACGATGCCCCTATTTTTCATGAAGAAGCTCATGTGCCCTATGTTGCACCTGCTCCGGCTCCCATGCCAATTCCCATACCCCCACCACAACAACCACAACAACCTCCACTTCCACCACAACCTGTTGCTCGGGCTGAAGTTGCCAACGTCGAACCCCTCCAAGAAACCACTTGGTGTTACGACGATGAATGTTCCGAGGTCATGTTCGTACGCCATTTACCTACACCTCCTACATTGCCATCCATTGCCATTAAACCCTCCATGATTAAGCCTCCACCCACTATTACACCAATCATTACACCTCCCATTGCGCCTACACCATTGGAAGCCAAACCTGAGCAAATCTTCCCCTTCATACCCATTACGCCTCCACAGGCCATACAGCTTTCCACTCCATTCGCCTCTACCCCCATCCAACGGAGCAGGTGCAAGTTTTTAAGGACCAATCAGTAGAGTCAGCAGAAGGAAGTCCCAGGCCGGGCATGCTTTTCAAACTCCAAGATTGTATCCCTCGCATGCCGATCATTGTCAATATACTGGGCACATTCACTGAGCAGGAGTCCTCCCCTCCAATCATGGTCGTCAAGAGGCCTTCTAATCAAATGCCAATCATTCTAGTTGCCAGCCGGCGTCATTTCTGAATACTCATAGGGAATCTCTCCCTCCAAGATCTCATGACCCCTCACACCGTTATTGTGAACCTTCCCACTCTAGTGAAGGGGTTAGCTTCTCAGATTGTGCTCACGCACTCCAACGCCAAATCATTGGCACAATCTATTACTCAAGGGGCCGTGCCCCTTCTCATATCAAGCGTTTTACAATCTTTGGGCATGGTCCCCTCATTGTTGCTTCTGACTCCACCAGCGGAACTCCCCACCCTTTCATTCCACTACATTCCAATGGAGTTGCCACTGACATTTGAAACTCCGACGGAAGTCAACAGCCCTCCAACTATTGAGAGCCGTTCAATCTCTCAGAGAAGAGCAAGACCATCTACCCGCTGGGCAAAATTTATGAGGAAGTACTTGAGGGTCAAAACGCCGATTCCCAAGCGAAAGCCCAAACTCCAGGCAATGCAAAGGGCCAGGGGACCTTCATCTCTCTTTTCTTTCCAATCATCGTTTGTGCTTCTCAGCACCTTCCCGTGGGTTCTCCACATTCCCTCCCCACGAGAGGCCTTTTATTTTCATCTTTTGTACAATCTTTTTTCTTGCACTGGGCATCGCGCCCCTTTTTGTACTCCTTACTCTCCCTTTCGTGCCCTCATGGCACATCTTCCCATTGTGTCACACCTGGCACGTTTCCCCTCTGTGCCCCACGTGGCACAACTCCCTTCCGTGCCCCATGTGGCACTTCTCCTTCCAGTGCCCCACGAGGCACATCTCCTTCCAGTGCCCCACGCAGCACCTCTCCATCCTGTGCCCTACGCTGCGCACCCTCCTTTTTGGCCCCTCGCGGCCCACTTCTTCTTTCCTCTTCTCCGGCCCCGCCGGATTCTTTTCTTCTCTTAGGTCATCGTGCCCTCCTTCTTCTCCAAGCCCCTCCGGCCCCACCGGAGTCTCCAAAATCTTTCCTCCATTTCCACCTCTCCATTTTCAATCGGGTCCTTCGACTCTTCTCGCATTATTTTCGGGGTTTTAGCCCCCACTCATTGTTTTAATTCCAAACAAAAAATGTAAATTCTTGTAGACCTTCGAGTCTCGCCCCAACGCAGGGCATTCGTCCTCCTTTACCCTCCAAAATCTTACTATATTTTAGTAGTGTCAAAAATTCAAAAACCCATAAAAAGATGAATATTTCAGCATTGTCATGCTATCGCAACATTTTTTTATAAAAATTCTGAGCTTGGAATCCGAAATTCCCTGTCGGGTCATTAAGGTTTGCCCTTAGCATGGGCACCTAGCACGGCGCCCTAAGCTGATTGCTCCCGGTAGACACCGTCACCATCACAGCCATGCCTGAACGGCACAAACGTCTGTTTCTCCTCCCATTCGGCCGAAGTATGAGTAGGAAAGGTAGTCTGGGCAAGGCAACCAACCCAAGGCACTCCGTCATAAGAGGATGTCCTCCAAATGGGCAAAGTCAAATGTCCAACAAAAATCCAAGTCAAAAATGCATGTCAAGAGCGGCAAAGTCCCCGCGGAGATCCAAATGGATCCGGTCGTGTGCATGCAAAAGTCAAAATCAATCAATGATAATAGGGCATGGCAAAGAGTGGCGAAGTCCACGCGGAGATCCAAATGGACCCGGTCGTACGCATGTCCCTACAATCAAGTGGTCATCACTCAAGATTCCAAAATAATTCAAAAGCCCCAGTGCTTAATGAGACTAAATCTTCTGACGGTTGTGCCAAGGAAGGAAGTCAACACCCAACTCCTCGAATACCCATACCAAGCTTATCTCTATATATTCTTCCCTTCTCCCTTCTAGACTTAGTCGTCTTTTCAGGCGTAGCTTTGATAGTGGCACTGTCAACCCAGCGCAATCAGCCCGTGGGCTCCACGTTAAACTGCATGCCTGATAGCCCACAAATGCGACGTTAAACACTTGACTAACAATCTAATTAATTGGCCTACACTAATTATTTAAACAATAGTTAAGTGGTGAGAGCCAAGTCAATCCCACAGAGAAGTAGATTTTAGTTTTGAAAACTTGGAGTTTTGTTTAATTAGAAAGGTGATTGTTCAAAATCCTAATAAATCAAATCTAAGTAGAAAGAGGTTAGAAAAGAGAAAATAGAAAGAGAGAGAGAGAAGAAATAACTATCTAATTAAACTAACAAATCATTTAAATGGAGACTAATACAATTAAACAAACAACATGAGTAAACAAATTAAATAAAGCAAGACAAAAAGAAAGAAGTGAAGAGACGAGATGGAAAATAGAATAGGGAGAGAGGAGAATAATTAACAACTATTATTTAAATAATGATGTGTCAATTTATACATAGAATAAACAAATATAAGCAACCAAGATAGTAAAAGAGAACAGGTAGAGAGAGAAGAGAGAAAGAAAGGTGGGGGCACTGTAGCTAAAATCGCTGGTTACTGTAGCGCTATAGTAACTGTGATTTGCTACAGTACACAGCAGCGAGGTAGCCTGCGTCAGTGAGGGGATGATGGCGATGATGGGATGGAGGTGGTAGCAGCCATGGCGAGCGGCACAGCAGCGGGGAGACGAAGATGGCCCCTCCTGGACAGCAGCAGGAAGAAGGCAACGTGGTGGAAAGGCTAGAGAGAGAGAGAGACTGAAGAAAGGAAGAAGAAAAGAGAGAGAACGAGCAGGCCCCCTCCTCCAACGTGACCAATTCCTTCTTTTATAAAGACTAGCTGCTTTAGCTTTTGAAGATAACCATGGTGACGATGCCTTCTTCCCATCAACCGATGCATAAATGTAACCAGGCTAGCCATGAAGAGTCATGCCCCTTTTTATTTCTAGAGTAATTGATGTGCGTTTGTTCTCAACAACCCATGCATATTTTTGGAGAGCAAGATGAAACGTGCCATGCCAGGACTCCGACCAACATAATTATATCACTGCAGAGACCACCTGCCGTTGCTCATTACGTTCCTTCTGCCATGATCCATGCAAAGCGTCCACTCCACCATGTATTCCATGGGTACCTCATCAACATAAAACGTGCATGTACTGGTTAAGAATATGATAAAATAGTACAAATAAAATAAGAGAAAATAAACCGATATACATGCTCCAACAATCGTGCACCTCTCCCAAATTCACTTAGTATTTTTTAACTTCCAATGCATGAAAATCCAAATTGTAGTGTGAGATTTAAATCAACAACATAATATGCATAAGTATTTCCATTGAAGCCCAAAAAATATAACATGTGTGATAAAATAAATATAAAAATATGCACTTATCACACCCCCCAACTTACTCATTGCTAGTCCCTTAGCAATGCAAACAATGGAACAATTAGGACCAGTAAGAGTTCATAAATCACATTTGATGACAAAAAGAATGGGAAATATGATTCAGACTTTGGAATATTATAAGTTCAAGCAGCAAGCATCGGGAACAAAGCTCATTAGTCAATGTATTTAGACATATCGTCGAAGTACACTCAAAATTATATATCCCTTTGTGTATAAGTGATATAACTTGACTAATGGACATTAAACAACAGGATGAATGAGCTTTCTACCAGTCACTTAAAGATGATTTTCAACTTAGCATTCTACAAATCAGATGTTTGACTTTTACTAAGATCAGGGGCATTTTCCATATGTTTTTTTTCTTTTTTTTTAATTTTTTTTTCAAAATTTCTTTTCAATAAGTATGTAGAAAATCAAACATCTCTAAGTGATAAGCAAATTCTCATCAGCCTTATGCTTAAAGTCCATTAATCTCATTATTGTGCAAAATTGTGTAAGTTCAATAAAATTTCAAGTGTGTTTCGAGGAAAATGCTAAAGACATAACAAACTAATTCGCCCCTTTAACTTACTGATATCACAAGTAAAATTCTAAGTCTTATCATTCTTAGAAAGATTTATCATCATGAAATGTGAACATGGAGCACTTGTTAGGGGTATTTAAACCTATTTTTAAAATTTGACAATTTTTCCCTCCCCCCAACTTAAATGACATTGTCCGCAATGGCAAAAAAATAAATGAAATAACCATAGCTAAAAGAAGTCAGGGAAGGAGAGATACAACCTGGCATAGAAGGTGGTCGCAACCTGAGGGTAGTAACCAAATGAGTGTTGTAGACACCTAAAAAGACACAAAAATAAAACTTATTAAATAAAGCATTGGGTTGCCTCCCAATAAGCGCTAAGTTTAACGTCTTCAGCCAGACGCCTGCAACTATGTTGGGTTTGTTAGATCCACTTGATCAATGGTTCTCTCCATAGAAATGCCTTCAATGTATGGTTTAAGTCTTTGTCCATTCACTTTGAAAGTGTCACCCCTTTTAGGATCAAGCAACTCAACTGCCCCATGTGGAAACACTCTGTTGACAGTAAAAGGCCCATCCCACCTAGATCGAAGTTTCCCAGGGAAGAGTTTAAGCTTAGAATTGAACAACCACACCTTTTGATTGGGCTCAAAGGTTTTCCTAGAGATGTGCTGGTCATGAAAAATTTTCATTCGTTCCTTGTATATCTTAGAGTTCTCATAGGACTCCCTACGTATTTCCTCCAACTCACTCAGTTGTAGGGCCCTGTGTCCTCCAGCTTGGTTTAGATCCAAATTGAATATTCTAATGGCCCAATAAGCTTTGTGCTCAACTCTACTGGAAGGTGACATGCTTTCTCATAGACGAGCCTAAAGGGGGACATGCCAATTGGTGTCTTAAATGCTGTCCTATATGCCCATAAAGCATCATCGAGTCTATCTGACCAATCCTTGTGGTCGGGTCTAATGGTCCTTTGCAAGATGTTCTTGATTTCCCTATTTGACACCTCCACTTGTCCACTGGTCTGAGGATGGTAAGGTGTTGCCACCTTATGAGTGATGCCATTTTCTTAGCAAAGTTTTGAATTAGGTATTGGTGAAATGATGACCCCCATCACTAATGATAGCTCGTGGAAATACGAACCTCGAGAAGATATTTCTTTGAATGAATTTTAGAACTACCTTATGATCATTAGTTCTCATTGCCATAGACTCAATCCATTTGGAGACATAGTTAACAGCCACAAGGATGTATTCAAATCCAGAAGATGGAGGAAATGGCCCCATAAAATCAATTCCCCAAACATCAAAGATTTCAACCACAAGAATGGGGTTTAATGGCATCATATCTCTTCGAGAAATACTCCCCATTGTTTGGCATTTTTGACAAGATTTACTGAAGTTGTGGGCATCCCTAAAGAGAGTTGGCCAATAAAAACCACATTGGAGCACTTTTGCAGCAGTCCTCTTCCCAAAAAATGTCCTCCACAAGCCAAGGTATGACAGAAGTTCAAGATACTATCATATTCATGTTCAGGGACACATCTCCTAATAACATTATCCGCATAGATACGGAATAGCTCTGGATCCTCCCAAAAGTAGAATTTTATCTCAGCAAAGAATCTATCCTTTTCATTTTTAGACCACCCCTCGGGGATAAGTCCAATAGCCAGATAGTTGACAATGTCAGCATACCAGGGGGGTTGTGTTTGAGAGATGTATAAGAGTTGTTCATCAGGAAATGAATCATGGACTGGTTCACTCTCTTGCACTAGAATCCAAGATAGGTGGTCTGCAACAACATTCTCAGAACCTTTCTTGTCCCGAATCTCAATGTCAAACTCTTGCAGGAGTAAGATCCACCTAATCAATCTTGGTTTGGCTTCTTTCTTGGTTAGGAGGAATTTGAGAGCAGAATGGTCAGAGTAGATGATGACTTTGGACCCTAACAAGTAGGATCGAAATTTTTCAAGAGCAAACACCACATCAAGCAATTCTTTTTCAGTTGTGGTGTAGTTTATTTGGGCTTCGGTCAATGTTCTACTAGCATAGCAAATCACAACAGGGCATTTATTCACTCTTTGCCCCAACACTGCCCCAATGGCATAGTCAGATGCATCACACATGACCTCAAAGGGTAAGGTCCAATTAGGAGATTGAAGGATTGGTGCTTTGGTTACCACTTCCTTTAGAAAATTATATGCTTTTAGGCAAGAGTCATCAAAGTTGAAGGGGACATCATTGGCCAGTAGATTGCACAAAGGATGAGAGATTTTAGAGAAGTCCTTGATGAAACGATGATAGAAACCCACATGGCCAAGGAAGGATCTGATTTGCTTGACTGAGGATGGGGGAGGCAATTTGGAGATTAAGTCAATCTTAGCCTTGTCTACCTCAATGCCTTTCTCAGACACAATATGTCCTAAGACAATTCATTCTCTCACCATGAAGTGACTCTTTTCCCAACTTAAAACCAAATTGGTTTCTATGCACCTCTTAAGAATTCTCCCCAAGTTATTCAAACATGATTCAAAAGAATCCCCAAAAACTGAGAAGTCATCCATAAAAATTTCCATGAAATCCCCGACCATGTCAGAAAAGATGGCCATCATGCATCTTTGAAATGTGGCAGGTGCATTGCATAGTCCAAAGGGCATTCTCCTAAAGGCGAATGTGCCATATGGGCAAGTGAACGTTGTCTTTTCTTGATCTTCTGGATATATAGCAACTTGATTGTATCCGCAATACCCATCTAGAAAGCAGAAATATTTTTGTCTTGCCAATCTCTCCAAAATCTGATCAATGAAGGGCAAAGGTGTAGCAACCTGAATTTTTAGGAAAAATAAAAATTTAAATAAAGAATTAAAACCTAGCTAAATAGATATTTAAATGAACAGAGCATTAAATAAAACCCATTAAATGGAAAAGAGTAATGGGCTTTGCTTAATGGACCATCTAGAATTTATTGGGTCAAAATATGAATTTACAAAGGGAGAATAATAAGAAAATACCCTAAATTCGGAGTTTAATTATATCATAATTGGAAAGGGGTTATTAAAGCAATAAAAGTGACAATTAGAGTTGGAATTGGATTCCTAAACCTACCCCATATGGTTTAGCACGAATTTGGATCTCTTCCTAGCCTAAATAGAGATTGGAAAGCAAGGAAGGAAGGTTGGAGTTAGGAAATCTCGTAATTAAGAGCAATTAGAGTAGAAATAGGAATAGGAACTTGTGTTTACATAAATACACCTACTAAACCCTCTTGGCCGACCCTAGCTCGTTGCCAAAGGCTATTGGACGTGGAGAAGAGGCCAAGGAGGAGAGGATCTCGTGGGAAGGAGTTCTTGGAGCTTCTTCCTCGTTCTTGGAGTTCTAAGCCCTAGAAGATAAATCGAGTCAAAGGTAGGCATTCTCACAAGCTAAAATTCTGAAATCTCGTCTGTAGGTTCTTCCTACCCTCTTGAACGAAACCCCCAAGTTTCATATTTTTCCATCAATCATATCTTTTCTTATGAATTTTCAAAGTTCTGTACACTTCATGACCCCAAGCCCTTTTCTTTAATGCATATATTTGAGTCCACTTGTCCTCTTGTCATGAAACTTTTTGAGTAAATACTGAGGGTTGATAGGCATCTTTTGCCCTTGAAAGCCCTAAATTTGATTCACTCTAGTTGGCGAATTAAATCGTCTATTCCAAGTCGCTCACTGTTCTTGTTCTTCATGTTGCATGAATTTAAAACCTATCAAGTTTCTTGAAAACTGCAAATTCCTATTTACTACATGTACCCTGGCCTGTCTGGAGTTGTTAGAAATTTATTTCATGAATTTTCATAAACCATGTGATTTGTTCTAATTTTTCAAAGCACCCTGTATCAATTTGATTCAAGTTGGCCGGCAATCCAAAGCCGGGTTTGGTTCCTGTCAGACCCGGGCACAGACCACCAGATTGCGATGGGCCAATATGTCGCCTTCTGAGGTTGATTGCGACAGCCTACCCGTCGCGTTCAGAAAGCGACAGGTAAGCCGTCGCTATCCCTGTGTCTGTCTTGTCGCGACCCTTTCCCGCCTCTGTCGCGTTCACAAGGCCGTCGCGACAGTACCCATGTCGCGATCTGCCTACCCCTGTCGCAATCCGTACTGGCCCATGTCGCGTTCACAGGTTTTTGATATAAACCCATAAAAAGTGGTGGAAAGTAGAAAGAGCTAGAGAGAGAGAGACTGAAGAAAGGAAGAAGAAAAGAGAGAGAACGAGCAGGCCCCCTCCTCCAACGTGACCAATTCCTTCTTTTATAAAGACTAGCTGCTTTAGCTTTTGAAGATAACCATGGTGACGATGCCTTCTTCCCATCAACCGATGCATAAATGTAACCGGGCTAGCCATGAAGAGTCATGCCCCTTTTTATTTCTAGAGTAATTAATGTGCGTTTATTCTCAACAACCCATGCATATTTATGGAGAGCAAGATGAAACGTGCCATGCCAGGACTCCGACCAACATAATTATATCACTGCAGAGACCACCTGCCGTTGCTCATTACGTTCCTTCTGCCATGATCCATGCAAAGCGTCCACTCCACCATGTACATGGGTACCTCATCAACATAAAACGTGCATGTACTGGTTAAGAATATGATAAAATAGTACAAATAAAATAAGAGAAAATAAACCGATATACATGCTCCAACAATCGTGCACCTCTCCCAAATTCACTTACTAGTTTTTAACTTCCAATGCATGAAAATCCAAATTGTAGTGTGAGATTTAAATCAACAACATAATATGCATAAGTATTTCCATTGAAGCTCAAAAAATATAACATGTGTGATAAAATAAATATAAAAAAATGTACTTATCAACGCCCTACTCCGGGCATTCCTTAATGACACGGGAGGTAACAAGGACCCCTCGTTGGTCAATTTTCATAACCTTAATGTTGCCATGGCATGACAATGTTTTAAAACCAACAAAAAATTCGAATATTTTCCCAAATTAAAAAAAAAAATCCAAAATCACAAAAAATCCAAATATTTCCAAAATCACAAAAAATCCAAATACTTTCAAAATCCAACAAAAAATCCAGATATTCCAAAATCACAAAATTTCAAATATCTCCAAAATCCACAAAAATTCAAATACTTCCAAAACTCTAAAAAAATCCTCGATGGTATTGCAAGGCAAGCACATTGCCTCTTGTCTGCGTTAGATTGCATCACTCCTTCCAATCATGGTTCCTCCCATCCTGAACTCCAACCTTCTTGGCCAAGAGATCACCTATCCTCATAGTTAAAAACAAACTGAATGAGCTATTTATTTAATGCTTTATTAATGCTCGAAGTCATGCTTTGAATGCTATTTTCCATGATTATCTGTGTTTTCTTTTGGCTAATGAGTTTTGAGCTCAAGATTCGAGTTACCTCATCTGGCGCAATCAGGCTGCTGCTGCCCTTACATCACTTATCTACATCAAGTTATTTATATGTATACTTTTAGAGCACACCGAGGACCTTGTGGCTCTAAGGAATCTGGGATTTGAGTTCCCCTCTATCAAAAACAATGATTATCCCAGAGGATCCTTAGCCGCACGGATAGGTCGTTACGCTTGGCATGTGAGGACGACGGACCCATGTATACACCTCGGTCCCGACTCACCGGCGTAACAATATTATCCTTGGTTATTTTCTACTCCTCTTTTAATCTTATTTTCCTTTTAGCCTAGCATACATACTTTTTGAAATCTTAGTGGAAAAACCACTCTTCCAAGCCAATTTGAGGGCCATTCGCGCCTCAAAATTCAAAGCAATCTTGAAATATTCCATTCCGGGTCGAATTTCCAACTCCCTTTGTTGTTGCCTCCGGGCCGATTTCCTTAAGAATCCTTTGTTTGGACTTATCCCTTTTATTTTCCTTCTCCCAGAGATCCACCTGAGGCAGTGGCAGACGCCCTCGATGGTGCAACCTAACGGATTGTGTCCTTAGGTACTTCCCCTACGCTGGAAGTTGATCTCTCCTCCTTCTCTCCCAAGACCCACCTGCGGCAGTGGCAGACGCCCCCAATGGTGCAACTTAACGTGATTGTGTCCTTAGGTACTTCCCCGACGCTGAAAGTTGGTCTATTCTTTCCTTTCGTACCTTTCTTATCCTTTTCCTTTGTCCAAGCATTTGTTTTTTTAGGTCTTCTTCCTGGTGGTGACTTCCTAGGGTGTTGGCAAAAGACTCTTATCAGGTGGCAGTCCCCAATCATTATGCGTGTCTATTTTTCACCTTGGCGTCTACTTTTCAGTCCACTCTCGCTACACTCCACTTTGCAACACTTCATTTCTTTTCATTTCATTTCACTCCATTGCACTCCACTTCGTGTCTCTTCGTTTCGCTCCCCTGCAAAGTAGACGCCAAGGCGTGGCAGCTGTAGACACGCGGATTTGGCTCCACCACGGACAAATTTCATATTGCGCCATAATGCCACAAATGGCCTTCATTTTGCCTTGAAAGAGTGTTTTCCCCATCATTCTGCATCACCTCCATTCTTCCCCGGTGCTTCCCCTTCATTTCTCGAAACTCCTCGAGAACTATTCCTTGTCACAACGGGTATGGCAGCCGCCTCTCTATTAATGCGTCTGGTATCCTGGATGCGATTCAGGATCCTTGTCACGACGGCATTCAGGGGCGCAACCTTATCGCGGCCTGTATGTCGGCCGCAACTCAGTTTGTAGTCGCGTCCTACCGCCTGGACGCGATTCAGTGTGGCCCAGAAAGTTGTCGTGCTCAGACCCGTAATTATGAAAAAAGCGTGAATCGTGTCATTGTCAGAAGACGCGATTTAGAAGGCCAAATCCTAAAATTCCCAGCAGACAAGCGTGTTTATGAGATGATTGCCTCGGAAATTGCCTCTAAGGTAATCGCGTCGGCCATGGCCGCCGCGTTTCAAGTCGCGGCAGCCCTGGCGGACGTGATTCCATTCCTTATTGCGGCGTCCTGAAAGGATGCGATTCAGAGACATTGACGGCAACCAGACGCCTGTCTCATCAAATTGACCTTCTGAAACGCGGTCTGCCACCCAGACGTGTTTAAGTTCTTGTCGCAGAGCCCAAGCCCGATGCAATTCAAGTCACGGCCTGCCACCCAGATGCGATTCAACTCCTACTCACGGCGGCTGTACCTGATGCGATTCAAAGATTTGCGTCTATAAATTGACCCCCGAGGGTCATTTGTAAGAGGGAGTTCCAAGAAGCTGTGAAGCCCTGCCGGACCGGTGACCGGACGTCCTCCGTCCTCGCCTCCTTCCACGTGTACTGGAGCGGAGCGAGGCGGGAACACCTTCCTCCTCTTCTTCGTCCATTCGTCCTAACCGGCAACGGCCCGTCACGCCACACCAACGTTTGGGAAAGCACCCCCTCCCCTCTCTTCCTCTTATTTGCATTTCCACTGCTTCCGGGCCCCACGTGGCTCTTTACATTTTCACCTCCTCCGGGCCCCACGTGGCCCTCCTTTAATCCTTTTTTTTTACACACATGCATGCATACACACACACACACACACCGTTTTAAGGGTTTAAAAACCACCATCCGGTGAGTCTTCCCCATTTTTATTCATTCTATTTATTCGTTTGGGATTCGATGCTACACTTCTTATTTGACTAATCCCTATTTTCTTGGTTTTTTTTGTAAGGGTAATCAAACGAGGAAAACGCCCTCTACCGCGGCCGGCCATGTTCGTAGAGGAAGATAGGGCCCACATCATCCCCCGTGCAATCTCCCCGCTAAAAGGTATGCTCGCGATCACTTCTTCCATCCCGCACCCTTCGCTGTGCATCTTCTATTTAGCACCATCGCGTGCCTAGGAATCACTATCTTTTTATTTTTATTGTCTTTTCCGCTTTCCACTCCATCACCACACATTTCACACACATTTCGCCTTTACATTTTTACATTTTTATCCCCCCTCTTTGTGGGCCACTTTCGTCGTTCTCCCCTAAAAAAAAAAGGGAACGGAAAAATGGTATCTACACCAGCGCGATTGTCGGCGGCAACATTCGCCTGCTCTGCAGAAGGACCCTCTCCTCCAACCGCCTCGATTACGCCCGGGGCAGCTGCCACCTCCTGGCCTTCTCTCACGGTAGGTGGCCCCCGAGGTTCTTCCTCCTCGGTCACGACTGCCTGCTTGGCCTCGGGGGGCGCCACTTCTGTCGTCTGCGGCCGGCCCTCGGCAGTCGCGTCGATGGTAGGAGGATGAAGGGGCACGACGCTGGATGCCTCCCCTGCATGCATCATCTCCGCGGCCACCTCGGAAGATGACCCTCGAGAGGTAGTGGCTCCGCCTTCCAGCGCCCCCGCTACAGCGCTGGACGCTTCAGCCGCAGCTCCCTTCGATGTTCGGCCCTCCACGGGGCCTTGGGGTTCAAACACCCTCACCTGCTCCACCGGGGAGCCTCCATCAGAATGGTCGCTCACCACGACCAATCCCAACTTCGAGAACATTCCCCCAGTAGTCAGGGGTCTGGTCTCGGGTGCGACGCACGGCCTTGTCTGCTCAGCCGCCTTCACCAGCTTCCTTTTCTTCCGAACTTGTAGCTAGGGAGGTTCCTCCTCCTCCTCCTCCTCGACCTCTTCCTTGGCCACCTTATTCACGGCCTTCTTCGGTGTCTTGGGTCTGGTCTCCCCTGGAAGATTGACCTTCAAGGGCCTCTTCTCAGCAGTTCACCCTCCGGCAGGGCTACTCGTCGCAGGATTGGTCGGAGGAAGCTCGCCCGCAATCGCCACGTATGTCGTGACAGCGATCTGCTCGGCATAAAGAGCCATCTCCTCTTCATCTCGGCTGGCAGCCAGCTCTTTAGTACCTACAAAGGAGAAAGAGTAACGGGAATAGCTCCTCAGCGAACAAAAAAGCTAAAATTGAAAAGATGAGGACTTCACATACTCCATGCTCGGTTGAGCCCATGCTTGATGAGCTGGGCCTCTGTCAGATACTCCTCAGCCTTGTCGACTTATATGTTTCTAAGGAGATCGGAGATCTTCGCCATGTCCCGGACCAGGAGAGGAACCATATCCTTATTGCGCGGGTCCTTAATTCGAGTAGGGAACCCTCACTCCAGTGCACCCTCGTTCCGGGCGATGAAGAGCACCTGATGCGTCCACCCCTTGTGGTTGGAATACTTGGGCAAGAAGTGGATGCACATCCTGTTTGCTCAATGCTTGGTGTAGAAAATGTCGATGCCGGTCATCGGGGACGTCGCCAGGCTAAAATGCCCCCGGAAGAGGTCCATCGTCGGCTCGATGTCTCGCACCTTGCAGGAGATGCAAAAGACGCAGATCGTGCACCATGAGTTTGGCGTCAATTAAATGGGGGCGATCCCCCACGCGTTGAGGATGTCCCTGGCGACCGCCGGTAGAGGTAGCCGAAACCCTACTTCTAGCAGGTCCTGGGACATGCCTATGCACCCGGGCTTCTGTAGCATATACGAGTCCTCCTCCTTGGAGAGGATGATATCATACTCTTCCCCGATCCGATACCGCTCGCGGAGGCCCTCGAAGAACCTATATCTCATCCTCTGAGACGACTCCGGCACCGCCCCGCCCGCTCCGACAGTGGCAACAACTTTTTCCTTTTGCGACATCCCCGGAAGCAGCAGAAGAGGCAACGAAGAAGGAAGGTGAATGGGATCACGAGGAAGAAAACAAAGGCAAAAGGTTTTCAAAAGTAGAAGGTGTGAGCCCCTGCCTTCTCCACCCCCCCCCCCCCTCCCTCTTCCTTATAAGGAAGAAGGGGCACAAAATTTGAAAAGCAGAAGCGACGCTTCTCTCACTCCAATGGCCCGTTCGAAAGTACAGTGCGAGGTTCGTCACTCGACACATCACCTTCGCCATCATGAGGTTTTTCGTCCCTGAGGAGAGATTTCAAACGGCATCGCCCTGGTGCCGTTCGCACCGTCGAGGTCGATATCGCACTTAATGGGAGGGTGACGTTCGAGCAGACCTCTGCTCTCAAGTGCTGTGGTACCCATGCCAGCCTGAGAGCGTGGGGGGCAAGTGTGGAGGCTATTTCTAGCCTTCTGGGCCTACGGGCCTTTCACAGCCCAGTACGGCCCATCATGACCCTTCAAAGTGCCAGGGCTCCGGCCATTAAGCCACGTGTCCTCAGATTCGGCTCAAAGCGTCCAAGCACGTTCTATAACCAAGGCGTCCAAGGGCCCCCAAGGGTGATCTCCAGACACCCTGCAGCCTGTTCGGTCTAGGTATGGCCTACCGAACACGTCTTGCTCGAGGCATGTTGCGGCTCCACTAGCACAGGCTATGCTTCCGAGCACTAGCCACCAAACAGCCAGTCCAGTGACCGAGTAGGTCCCTGCTCGGTACCTTTCGACCAGAAGGTCCAGGGAAACCCTTCGCCTCCTAGCGACAGTTACTATAACAGCGCAGCATGCGCCCGACGATCCAGGAGAGCATTAACCACAAAGGTCCTTAATGGGCACCTCAACGGGTAACTCCCCACTAAGGCCGCCAACCGACGCGCCCTTTCCGGCGTCATCAAAGGATGACACATCCAACCTCTTCAGAACCTTCGCCTATAAAAGGCACAGGTGATTCCCATGCAAAGGTACGCAACCCTGATCATTCACACACCTCCACGCGAGGCACACAAACAGAAAACTTTCGTCTTCAAGCCTTTCTACAGTCCCATCTGACTTAGGCATCGGAGGGTTCCCCCCGATTTTTCAATCGGGCTCCCTGATCCTTTTCTGATTTTTCTGGCTTTCCTCTATACTGGCTAGCGTCTTCCTTCTCTCTTCTTAGTGGAGGCCCGTTTGGCTCCGGCCCAAACAGGAAAACACCCTCACAAGAGGATATGTGATTGTTCTTCACCAGTTGAGGGTCTCAGATATACTTACTTTCATCGGGCGGTTCTTGAGGATTTATAATTGTGTGCTCTATTATTAACTCTCCGAAGATCAGGCAAAGCAAGAGATAGATTCAGAGACGTACCCTTAGCTAGGATGAGAGTCCATATATTGGTATTTGGGAGTCGGTTATGGCTTTTGAGTAAATAATTTGAAACTTTTTTTCTTTATCTTATAAGGTGTTTGGTTGCACTTTTTTCTCAATTTTCTCTCTTAAATTTAAAAAAGAAAGAGGACAAATATAATGACATGTTTGGTAAATAATTTTAAATTTTAGAGAACAACTTTTATCTAATGTAAATCTCTCTCAAAATAAAAACAAGGATGAACCAATTTTTAAAACAAAAGCACACTCATTCTTCTCTCAACTAACCCCCACCCCCCCTACATCGCCCCCTCCTCCTCCCCTCCCCCCCCGCCCCCTCTCCCCCCCTCCCGCTTCCCCCCCCCCCCCCTCCCCTGCACCCCCAACCCCCCCCCCCCCCCCCCCGCCGCCCTCACCCCAGCCCTCCCGCCCCTGCCCTCCGCCCAGCCCCACCCGCTCTCCCCTGCACCCCCAGCACCCCCCCCCCCGCCCTCAGGCCCCCGGCTCAGAACCCCCTTCCCTCCTGCCCCCGCCCTATGCCCAGCCCCCCCTCCCCTGCGCCCCCAGCCCCTCGCCCCGGAACCCCCCGTCCTCCGCCCAGCCCCTCCCGCCCCCGCCACCCTCACCCCAGCCCCCGCCGCCCTCACCCCAGCCCTCCCGCGGTCCGCCCGTGCCCTCTGCCCAGCCCCACCCGCCCTCCCCTATGCCCCCAGCCCCCCCGCCCCGAAACCAACCCCCCGCCCCTCACACTGCTACAAACAGGTGAATAGGCCACCGAAGTAAAGCAACCGTGGGTAGTTTTAAATGTGGACGATGGTGTTTACCCGTCGATTTCGTTCGCTGGTCACTATGCGATGGTTCACGGTCGTCTTTTTTTTTTTTTCCTCGCATCAGAGGTTTTTTTTTCCCTAATATTTTTTCCCTTTCTTTTTGGCACGTCTTCACCCCTTAACCGCTTCTCTTTTTCCCTCTTCTCTCATCCACAAACACGTCTCTTTCTATCACCCTCTTCGCCCAAAACCCTCTCACCTAAAAAAACGCACAGGACGGCTTTCCCTTCCAGTTCGCTTCTCCAATCGTTCTCATCTCCGGCGCCCCCATACAACTGCTTGCGCAATTCCAGAGCAGAGGTGTCCAAGCGTGGGGAATCTTCGGCACCCTCCATGCCACCTTTGAGGAGAACAGCGGCCCGCCTGCCCTCCCTTCGCCATCTACGTCACCTAACCCAATCCATTTGAAGGAGGTCACAACACCCAAGCAAGGGAGAAGTCTCCACCACGCAGTGCTCCTCTAGGTATATTCATTTTTTTTGGGCCCCTGGTTCGCACCAGCGCGACGGTGTTGGGGCGGGGGGGGGGGGCAGTAGCAGACGGTGTTCGGATGTTCTTCCCCTCCACCAACTGGTCCGTCGATTCAAGTCTCTATTTTTCTTGGGTTTCCATCAGTAATCGAGCTATTGACTGTTTAGAGAATATGTGGGAGAGGATGGTTTGTTGCTGGTGTTAGGTTGTTGATCCCGCTCTTTTGATTTGCTTTGTGCTTTTGTTTTGATTTCGTGATTGCGATTTTTTGGGATTTCGATGCGGAGGTTCGATTCTCTTGGGTATCCATGAACGTGGGCATCCGTTCAAATGATTTGGGCTCTCTCTCTCTCTCTCTTTGTTTTATGGACGTCGTCGCTACCTTTTTGCATGGTCCAATCGCAGCTCTGATGTAGATATTTCGCTGTTTATTGATCAGTGTAATTAAGGGTCTGGACTTAGACCCTTCTCTCTCAGCAAGATAGCGTGCTCCCCTCCCCTTTCAAGTTTCAACAACTCAATGCCGTGGCCCAATCATGAGCATCCTCTTGGAGAGCCCTGTCTCAAAGACAGTCCCGATTCCCCGAAGAGGTGGACTTCTCTAAAGCATGAGCTATTTGCATTGCAACCTCAGGTTCCACATGGTTTAGTTTGGCCTTGAGATGATTTTTACAAAAAGTGATGGCCTTATCGAGGATTGCTTCTCCATGTTTAGCCAGATAACCTACCTCATAAAGACTTAACAACCCCTTGACGTCGCTACTTAGTGATTGCATATAATTGCCACCCTCATCCATGAAACTCTTAAACTCATATGGATCAGAAGAAAACCTTAAACATCATTCGAAAACATGTGAAGATGTTATATATGTTGTTGCTTTTTGGATATATGACAAGCAGGTACTTACGACAGCGATGTTGTGTCCTTCCTATCTTAACAGTCAGAATCGAAGTGCGACCATGTACAGATCTTTGGTCTCCAGTTGAGCTTCATAAATCTGTTGCAGTGCTTTACTGATTTCCTCTTCAAAGTGATATGCTATTCCAAGTCTTTCGATGGCATCAATCGTGCACATCTTGTTGGATGAATGACAATTCTTGTTTCTTAGCATCTCCAACACCTCTTTCTTCAGATTTTCTACCCTTTGCTGCATCCATGCCATGGATTCCTACCCAGTATATATTTTTGCACCATGTTATGATAAGCCAGTAAGCAATTCATGATCTCTCCCTCAGCCGCCGGTTTGGGAAAGATGTGGAAAGTAGAAATAAATTATCAAGTTCCCTACTGTAGATAATAAACTAAAAGATTTATTGAGTTTAGCTGGCCAAAGTGAGAAGGAAAATGAGCACAAAAGGGTCTTTTTGACCTTGGGAATAGATAACCTTGACATTAGGATTAAGAAACAAAACATGCTTGGTATATTGAATAAGTGAGTTCCCACCTCCAAATACCATGAGCAATACCATTGATGGCATTAACTACACTCAGAGCATCTCTATAAATGTTAAGAGGACCTCTAATTATATTCGCAGCCCAAATAATTGCCTTGAAAAGAGCCATTGCTTCTGCTTCTATGGGGTCAGATGAGTGACATCTATATATATGTTCTACATTGATAGATCTGCCTTGAGAATTCAATCGGGTGAGAGCTGCAGCTGACTTCATTAGATGTGTTGCAGATTGGCCTTGGAGAGAAGTATGATATTCTGCTTTTGGAGGAAATAGCGGTTTTTGTTCTGTTGAGAACACATGAGACTCTAGTCAAGGACCAAATGAAGATTCCAGAGACTTTATATCATGTTCTATCATCTTCTTTTCTACCAACCTAGGCATCAGTCATTGTTGATGTGTTCGTACTTGTAACAGTATCACTTTCACTATTCCTTATTGAGCTCTTCTGGTTTCCTGATTTGGGGTTTTAATGAAATTGTTATTACTTTGTAGAACTTTTGGCAAAGCATCAAAAGTTTTGGTTGTTTGTGCAAGTTCTGCTAATTTGCAGTCGATTACTCAATCAAGGTAAATTTTTAGAAGTCTTCAATTTGGGTTGCTTGTGTTAGATATAAATCCTAGGCCAAGTTGTTTGTGTATTTGTTCTTGTTGGGGTTTTCACTTTGGCTTTTCTTCCTTTGAGAAATTTTTTTATACCCCACTTTAGAATTGTGACATATATCATGATCCAGGCAAAAGGTAAAGAAGCCCTATTTCATTGTACTAGCCAACTAGACCATACCCATCTCACAACAGTACAACAACCATTAGAGACATCTGGATTCTTAGATGCATGCCCATGAACCCACCAATAAATGTTAATCCTCCTTGACCCCACCCCCCACCCCTAAAAAAAAATGGTACTATGAGAGACAACATTAATTTTTATACAATGGACATTATTTTTGAATTCTTAATTTTGATATGTTCTCCAACTGAAGCTTTAAAAGATTGCTTGAATGTTGAAATGATGATTTTTAAGACTTGGTGATAGTAAAATATGTTGAGTATCTTGGTGGAACAATGGATTATATGAGCTATATTAAAAAAAGATTTTTTTTTGTTGATGAATATACTAATTTTGCATTCTTTTTTTGTATTATATTACATTAAGCTGGCCATGATACTAACAAGTATGTTGAGTGACTTTTGATTTTTATGAAGATTTTACTGCAAGGATATATAACTCATGCAAAGTATTGTAAGGTGATCTTCAGTAGAACCTATGAAGATTAAATAAAATATAAATTAAAAATCACTACGTCAAATACCTTTTCATCCTAGTGCTGAACTCTTATTTCATGTAACTAACAAGTTGCAACCTTAGTGGAAAATAGTGAACTGGTAGCCTTGTTTATGTAAATGCCTTTTTTTATTAGCATCTACTAAGATTTAATTACATCTTTTAACCGGAGTCAAGTTAGTACGGCGATTCATATGTCCAAATTGCCTGAGTATATTGTCTCTTATTTTACTATCAATTGGAGATATTCTCAATTCCTCATAGTAACATACTAATCTTATTTTAGTTTTATCACACATTCATCTCAACTTCTTCATCTCTATTATACATATTTTGTTAATATATTCTTTTTGTACTGTTTAATGTTTAATACTGAGTACTGTATACCAAATCAGGCCTCACAACTATTTTGTAATTTTTTTTTAACTTTCACAAAATTTGAGGGTATGACTTCGAATATGATATATGCCAAAAACAAACCCACAACTTTATACGGGATCTTACATGTTCCCCCCTCTGAAAATTATCCTGTTCTTTACCGATATCTGTCTGTCCCCGCCACCTAGCCCACCCAGGGGCAGGGACAGCAGTCTAGTTTGACCACTCAATAAGTGCACCTGTACAAGAGCAGCAAGTATTTCTCATTTCTAAATGTTTTAATAAACATGTGGTTTATGTCTTCCTTCTTTGGTTTGTGGTTTACTCTTTCCTTTATTTTTTTCCACTTGTTCGTGTGGCTCTTCTGGTTTCCTAATTTGTGGTTTTAATGATATTGTTATTACTTTGCAGAAGTCTTGGAAAAGCATCAAAAGTTTTGGTTGTTTGTGCAAGTTCTGCTGATTTGCAGTCGATTACTCAATCAAGGTAAATTTTAGAAGTCTTCAATTTGGGTTGCTTGTGTTAGATATAATTCCTAGGCCAAGTTGTTTGTGTATTTGTTCTTGTTGGGGTTTTCACTTTGGCTTTTCTTCCTTTGAGAAATTTTTTTATGCCCCACTTTAGAATTGTGACATATATCATGATCCAGGCAAAAGGTAAAGAAGCCCTATTTCATTGTACTAGCCAACTAGACCATACTCATCTCACAACAGTACAACAGCCATTAGAGACATCTGCATTCTTAGACGCATGCCCATGAACCCTCCAATAAATGTTAATCCTCCTTGTCCCCACCCCTAAAAAAAAAATGGTACTATGAGAGACAACATTAATTTTTATACAATGGACATTATTTTTGAATCCTTAATTTTGATATGTTCTCCAACTAAAGCTTTAAAAGATTGCTTGAATGTTGAAATGATGATTTTTAAGACTTGGTGATATTAAAATATGTTGAATATCTTGGTGGAACAATGGCTTATATGAGCTATATTAAAAAAAGATTTTTTTTGTTGATGAATATACTGATTTTGTTGGTAACTAATATTCTTTATGTTTTGTATTATATTACATTAAGCTGGCCATGATACTAACAAGTATGTTGAGTGATTGTTTGATTTTTATGAAGATTTTACTGCAAGGATATATAATTAATGCAAAGTATTGTAAGGTGATCTTCAGTAGAACCTATGAAGAATAAATAAAATATAAATTAAAAATCACTACGTCTAGTACCTTTTCATCCTAGTGCTGAACTCTTATTTCATGTAACTAACAAGTTGCAACCTTAGTGGAAAACAGTAAACTGGTAGCCTTTTTTATGTAAATACCTTGGTTCTGCTATGATAACAATCACTAGTCATATTTCAATAAATATATGAAAGTCAATTACATGCAAATGCTAGGAACATCTAGCTTATCAAGTCTAGCAACCCCTCCCGCTTCCCAAGGTAATGAAGGCCAAGAGAAAAAATAATAAGTAGATAGAGATTTACATGTAAATTTTGCCAAACAATTAGTAAATTGATTCTTTTCTCTAAAAGATATGATTAAGAGAGGTTGTGCCATCCAAATAATTCCTTGACCTTCCTGACAAGATAAGCTAATTTCCTTGGACAACTGCATTTGTTGTGAATGACATCCAATCTACCTTTTCCTCTTAGAATGTTGTTGTTAGTGATCTATCTTTTTTTTTTTTTTCAAAAACTGACTTGATATTATTGAGGATCGTATATTCAAACTTAATTTTATATGCTAATTAACGCATCTAGCATCAATAAAAATGAGAAACATATATATATATATATATATATATATTGTTCCCATGCATGGGAGGGTAGTTGAACATATGCATATTTCTCTCTTCTTGAAAAAAATTCTTAAAGAAATATTTATTAAAAATAAGTGACCACATTCTGATCTGGTGTGAAATTCTTTAAGTTGCACTTTAAGGTGCATCTTCACTACGTTAATTGGTTTTGTGAGCTTATTTATATGACTTTATGTGCTAATTTTTGTGTTTTTTATTTAGAAGATGGAGCCAAATTACATCACTGATAAGAGTTGGATGTACAAGTACAAGACCAAACATGAACGAGTTAATGCACATTTTTTGACTGGAGTTGAGCAATTCATGCAATTTGCATCACAAAATTTGAAGAGTGATGGTTCTTCAATGATGAAATGTCCATGTTTCAAGTGTGAAAATAAGTTTTATCGTGAAAATGAAATTATTCATTATCATGTTGTTAGAGAGGGATTTACTAAAGGATACACTACTTGGCAATTCCATGGAGAATCGCGTACAAGGTCTCAAGTAGATGATCTAACACTCACTGGTTCAATGGATGATATGGCTGGAATGTTAAACAATGCTTTCTCTTGGCAGCCCATTGATGATGATGCACAAAGAGAAGAGCATAATCAAGAGACAAACAAATTCAAAAAGCTCATGGAAGAAGCTAAGAAACCTCTTTATGCAGATTGCAATAGATATTCAAGGCTTTATTTCATTGTGCATTTGTTCCAACTTAAGTGCCTCCACAAATGGAGTAATAAATCTTTTTCTGCTATGCTTGCATTATTTAAAGATGCATTGCCTAGTGACAATACACTTCCAAGTTCTTGGTATGAATCTAAGAAGATGATGTCTCAACTGGGTCTAGGCTATGGGAAGATACATGCATGCCCAAATGATTGTGTGTTGTTTAGAAATGAATATGAAGATCTGGATAGATGTCCCAGGTGCAATGCTTCTAGATGGAAGGAGAGAAAAATCAGTACTAGAGGAAAAAAGAATGTGCCTATAAAAATTCTTCGTCACTTCCCCTTGATTCCAAGGCTTCAAAGGTTATTCATGTCAGAGAAGACAACAAATTTAATGACATGGCATCATACAGCTCCACGAGATGAATATGGAAAAATGAGTCATCCTAGGGACTCTGAGGCTTGGAAAGATTTTGATAAAAAATTTCCATCTTTTAGTAGAGATCCTTGTAATATCAGACTTGGACTTGCTAGTGATGGTTTTAGTCCATTTAAGATAGGAGCAGGTAGCAGTCAAAGCACATGGCCTGTCATTCTAGTAGTTTATAATTTACCTCCATGGCTGGCAATGAAGCAATCTTTCTTTATGATGTCTCTTTTTGTAGATGGTCCTAAATCTCCTGGCAATGACATTGATGTTTACCTTCAACCGTTGATTGATGAGTTAAAACTATTATGGGAGCACGGAGTGGAGACATACGATGTCGAGGGAAAACAACTATTTCAAATGCATGCTGCTATTTTATGGACGATTAATGACTTTCCTGCATATGGTATGTTGTCTGGTTGGAGCACACATGGATATAAAGCTTGTCCTATTTGTCATGTTCACCAGGGATCGATATATCTTCCTTTTAGTCATAAGTGCGTATATATGAGACATCGTCGTTTCTTATCGCATGACCATCCGTGGAGAGATGATACTCGGACATTTAATGGCAAGGTTGAGTACGAGCTACCAGCTATTCCCTTGTCTGGAGATGATGTGTTAAGAAAGTGGGATGGTTATAATAATGTCATATTTGGGAAAGATCCTAGTGGTGTACATCGAGCTAGTAGAAATCAAGATCAAGAATTGCCAGAGGGTTGGAAGAAGAAGAGTATTTTCTTTGAGCTTCCATATTGGAAAAGCTTGTTGGTGAGGCATAATCTAGATGTTATGCACATTGAAAAAAATGTTTGTGAGAAAATTTTGCACACTATTCTACAAAATGATGGCAAAAGTAAAGATAACATCAAATCACATCTTGATATGAAGAAGTTGAAAATAAGGAAGTCTTTGCATGTAAGACCTTCAAAGAAGTTTGATGGAAAATTTATTCTGCCTCATGCCTCTTATAATATGACCAATGCAAAGAAGCAGAGATTTTTAGGAGTGTTGAAAAGTTTAAAATTGCCAGATGGATTTTCCTCAAATATTTCTCAACAAGTACGACTACGAGAATGAAAAATTGTGGGTTAGGATGGTCTAGAGTAGCATGGAGCCATAATATGGCAAATGAAGCAAGAAATGACTGTTGGGTTGAGTGTGAATATAATACATTTCTCCTCACATTTTGATGATGACAAGTTGTGATTTTAATGCATAACCATTGGAACATGTGAAATACATCATACCTGAAATTACAATATTCTAAAAGCATGTTTCCAAGCACATTTATCATTGATATTCATGATAATATATTTAACTAATGATTTATGTGTTTATTTTCTCTGGGACAACATTTTCTGCAAAGGTAGTGTCGACACAACCATCATTGGTGTCGACACAATGGCTCAGAGGAAAGGTAGAAAAGTGAAGAAAAGATCATCTAGTGTCGACACTAGTCCAGGGCAGGTCGACACTAGAGACAGATCCCAGAGAAATATGTTAACAGGCCTCCATCTTTGGTCGACACTAAATCAGATAGTGTCGACACTAGAGAGCCTTCCCAGAAGGCCTGTTGTTCAGATAACCAAAGCAGGTCAACACGAGATGAGATCAGGTCGACACTAGAGAGCCTTCCCAGAAGGGCTGTTTTGCTGTCTAGGACATGAGGTCGACACTGAATCATCTCAGGTCGACACTAGAGACCTCTCCCAGAGATTTGATTTGCCAGTCTGGGAGAGTGTGTCGACACACCTCATGGGCAGGTCGACACACTCCGGAATCTCTGTGACTTAACTTTTGTCCTTGACACGTGGCTCCCTAGGGATGTGTTGGATTAGCCTTGGATCATGTGCCCACGACCCCCAAGGGTACATCTAAGCAATTAGGGGTATAAATACCCTCCTATTGGCTCTCCAACATAGAGGAACCCTTTCAGAGCCTCCAAGAGATCCCGTTGGCGGCTAGAAGGTTCTCCTCCCTGTTCTTGCCTTCCTGGTGCATCCTCAAGCCAAATTCTCATCTGCTCAAGCAAGAGAAGTGGCAATTGATCGTTGAAGAAGCAATTTGAGCATCTCAAGGAAGCAGATCAAGTAGAAGCCGATTTCTGTGAAGAATTCGAGGAAGATCCTGAAGATCAAAGTGCAGAGCATCGTCCAGGAACTTCCAAAGATCAAAGCCCTTCACAATTCGACCTTCTACAAGGGAGTACATCTGAAGAGAAAAACTATCAATCCAATTCTCATCTTTATTTTTCTCTTCTGAGTAATTCTGAGATTGTGCATGGGTTGTTGCATGAGTCTCACGAATTCACTCTTGTTGGACTAGATCTTTTGCTAGAGGATCTGAGTCTTGTGTTTTTCTAGCAAGTGGTTTGTGAGCCTGCGTGCTCAGTAGTTTGTGAGTCGTCGCACTCACTGTGTGGTTTGAGCCGTCGTGCTGAGTTTGGAGTTGTCGTACTCCGGTTGTTATTTGAGCCGTCGTGCTCAGTTTGGAGTCGTCGTGCTCCAGGTGTTTCTTGAGTCGTCGTGCTCAAGGGTGTTTGGAGTCGTCGTGCTCCAGTGTGAGTTGTACTCAGAGTTTTTGAGTAGTGTGGCCTCACTGTGTGAGGGGTGGATGTAGGAGTCACTCGAGGTGATTTCCGAACCACCTAAAATCCTCTATGCATTGGTTTGAATTGTGGTTTGCCTTTGTATCTCGCTAGATGCATGCATAGGGATTTCGTTCACACTACTAATTATTTTGCTCACACTCTAATCACACTTCAGATCAGTAAATTAATTGGGTGATTTGATCTTTGATTCAAAGTAATTTTAAATTGCCTAAGCTTCCGCGTTAATTAGTGTTAGATCTATTCAACCCCCCCTTCTAGATCTAATTCCTTTCACCCATCCGTTCCTAACAATTGGTATCAGAGCGGGTTAGTGTCTGTTACTGATCTGATTTGATTGCTTCCGGTTGATTTATATGTTAATTGCTTGATCTGTGTGCTTAATCGCTCTGATTCCTTCTTTTCGCATTAGAGCGGATTAACCACTCTAATTGTTAGATCTAATTCCTTGTCACATTAATTCACTGTGATTAGATCTAATAGTCTTTTGTGAGTCTTGGTATAATGGCAAATCTATTTAATCTGCATGAATCTCCTGTTTTAATTTTAGAGAAATCACCAATCTCACTTTTATCAAGTTTTTCAAAGGAAGCACAAGGAAAAGGAGCAAAAGAAATTCACAAGTACTTTATGGCAAAGAGGAGGCTCAATGAATCCAGAAAATCAACCATTCATAAGGTTTTGGCTCTAACAGCACATTCTAAGAGCTCAGAGCATTCTTCATCTTCTTCAGAACACAAGAGCTCAAATGGGTCTAAAAGGTCAGGTAAGTCAACTCCAGATCCATTTGTGTATTCTAATTTTGATTCTGATGAAGATGAAAGTATGTCTTATGCTGAGTTGATTAAATTCTGTGAAAAAATGCAAAGTCTTAATGTACAACTGAACATCAAAAATAAAGACTTGAAAAAGGCTTTAAAACATTGCCATAAAGAAAGTGAAAACTTGAAAAATACACTGGAATTGCATCAGAATCATGATAAGAATCTTTCAGAAGAAAATGATAATTTGAAAAATGAAATTGAAAAATTAAATTCTGAAAAACAGAATTTGGAAGATGAAATCCAAACCTGTGAAAATAAACTGAATGGATTGAAAGAAAACCATGAGCTATTGAAATCAAAAATCATTGATCTGAAAATGAAAAAGAAGAGTTGATTGATCTCAATAACAATTTCAAATTTGATAATGATCAATTAAACAAACAAATTTCTAATATGGCTCATGATCATCAAATAAATGAAAGATACAAACAACTTGTTGAAGAAAATCAACACCTAAAAAGGAAGATTGAATGCTTATACCATGACAAACCATTGGACAATGAATGCAGCAATTTGAATAATAAAATCACCGATTTGGAAAAACAAATTGCTCAATTTGAAAATGAAAAGAACAAAATGAAAAATGGTTTGGATGTCATGCTAAACAAGCTTCAAATTTTAGAAAAGGAAGTAATTGCATTGAAATCTGAAAAACAGAAGCTTCAAAATGAATTGAAGAACACAAGTCTTGCTTCTGTTAAAAATAAGAAAAATGATAAGAACAAAACAAAATTAACAATTGTTAAATCTACTGCAAACAAGAACTCTTGTAAGTCTAATGAAAAGTTAGTGAAAGTTCTTGTTCAGAAACAGACAGGGAAAGAGAGGAGTGCTACTGTCAAGAGGACTCATCTACTTCTTCCATCAATCCAAAAAGCTCCAAGGAAAATTTCAGATTCACATCATGCCAAGAGCTACAAAAAGGCACCTCTTTCTTCACATGGTAAGCCTCCTCACATGAAAAGGAGATTTCAGCAAATACATTCATGCCAAGGTAAGTACCAGGTAAGAAATCCTCTCATTTGCTTTAATTGTAATAAACCTGGTCATCTTGCCAAACATTGTTGGAGTAAAGAGCAACAGTTCAATAAACATGCCAAATCAGTCCAATGCTTTTGTTGTCATAAATTTGGGCATACTTTCAGGGGATGTTGGCATAGAACTGATAATCTTGTGCATACTCCCATGTTTCTTGTTAATGTACATAAGAATAAAGATCATGTTCATGCTGAAAACATTCAGAAATTCTATGTACATGAAAAAGGAACCATTGCACAAAAGATATCTTCTAAATTCCATGCTGAAAATCTCAATGATAAAAATCTGAAAAAGAGAAAACAAAATGTTCAGAATGTCAGTGGTGTATTCTATATCAATAACTCTAAGATTAGAAGCCAAGATTCCAGTGTTTCTAGTCTTCAGCAGAATGCACCCAAAATAAAATCATTTTGGATTCAGAAATCTTTGTTAAAATCTAACATTGATTTCATTGCAGGACCCAAGCAAATGTGTGTCCCAAAACCAGCTTGATCAGCAAGCTGAGAAGTCTTGCAGCCATACAATGTAAATGGATTCAAGATATTGGTTGTGCAAGACTAGAAATGACTGGAGAACACAGGTAAAATCTTTGAGAAAGAAATGAAGACTGTTCAGGTAAAATTTCTTTATCATTTCAAACTTGAATTGCTTGAATTGAATGAATGTTTAATTTTTATCTGAACAATGAGAAATGTGTTTTCAATGCTACTCCCATCAATGAACTTTATGTCATAACAATTGGAATCAGGTTTAAGTTGTCATGCATGCTTAACTGTTCCCATGAGTTTGTGTGTATACTAATTGCTTTGACTTCTTGGTATATCAAATGATGACATGTGGAAAAACAAGTTATGCTTGTTTGGAAACTATCATCATGCGTGAGTAAAATACCCCGCCAAGTACCAAAAGTTATGTTATGCTTAAAGCTAATTGTGCTCATAATCATGTGTGAATTGCATGCTAACTTTTTCATTCCATGCACAAATTAAGGGGGAGTAAATTTGAAAAAGTGCAAAAATCTTATTTAATAAATTGCCTGTTAATGCAAGATTGATCATGTTCATATTCTTTGAGTGCAAACTACTTTGAATGAACATATCTGAATTACTTGTATGATCATTTCAAATCATGTAAATCTTATGGGAAGTGAGCCAGAAGAATCCTTGAGTGAAATGTTGGAGAAATATTCCTTCATGTCTGATTTGTCATCTCTTGAGAAATGAGGTAGCAAAGAAATCATTTGAACTCCACTTCATAGAAACTGAAAAGCAAATTGCTGACATCTTCACAAAACCCCTTCCTGACAGTAGATTCTCATCTTTAAGGAGAGAACTTGGTCTTTGTAAATGTCCAGTTTCTTGATCTCTCACTTTGGGATTGGGTTGAGTGTTAGGCATCTTCTGAGGGGGAGTTCTTTGCATCATGATATTCATTTGCTTCCTTGATTCATCATATCTCTCTCCATTTCACTTCTATTTCTTTTTGACAATGAACTCTTCACCTCACATTGTGTTGAACTTCTTGGTATATCAAATAGTGATTTGAAGAAGGACAAGTTCTGTTTGTCTGGACACTTTCACTATGCGAGAGTATATGTCTCCGCCAAGTACCAAGGAATGAATATGCAATTGTTGAGGGGGAGCTTTTGTTGTTCAAAGAGAATTATTTCTGATTTCAAAACTTGCATATCTTTATTCTGATGAAAAGTGGTTGAAATCCTCATCTCAGGGAGAGCTAAAAAATTCAAGTCATATCTTTTGAAAAAATCACAACTTTTCTTGCATTACATCAATTTCCTTGCATGATGTCCTCATTCAGGTGTCTAGAGTCTCAAAATGATCCTTTGAGTGATCTACTATATTCATTTGTCAACTCTCACTTATATTCTTCAAAACTATAGAAATTCAAATTTCTTTCAAAGACTGAAGGACTATGTGTGCTTTGAATCTAAACATGTTTTTGTTTGCAATTGATGTTGGATATAGATGATGTCTTTTTTATCAAAAATCTCCAAAATTTGTCAATTCAACAGAGCAATGGCATATGTGCTGAGAAACTGCACACCTTCACAATGAATGAAGTGCCATGTATGTCATGAGGCACTAATGCTATCTCTGTTCAAAGGGGTTCAAAAACAAAAATAAATGAAAAGCAAAATAAATATGTCCTATTCCTTTTTGATGATGACTGAGTAACTGGAAATATTGGCGTCTAAAAAATATATATTTTCATGTCAAAAGGTCATCATTTACCCCTTTGAGACTTGATAATGGATAAATCTTTAGTATCCAGGGACTATAGTGTGTGAAAAGCATTAGTTCTTGAGTGAACAAGATGTATCTTATTTGACAGTTTGTTTCAAAAACAAAAATGTTTATATCATTGGAGAAATGTTTTAAAAGAATCATTCTTATCCATCATCACTGAATGCTCATATCCTGTTGGATATTGTGTAAAACTTGAATTGTGTTGAATTTTTGCAAAATTTAACAAATGAATTTTTTTAGTCTCTTAAATATCATAGAAATGATTATTCCACCCATTGCTTATCATTATAAAGATGTCCCAAAAGTCACAAAATTTTTCCATACTCAAATCTAAAATTTTCATCAGGCCAGGTGGACACTACTGCATCTAGTGTCGACACACTTTCACTCAGGTCGACACTCACCTCCTCTAGTGTCGACACTAACCCCCCTGCCAGACTCATTTAAGCCGTGGGCGCCGGTTAAGCGTTTGATGTTCCTGCGGGGTAGGTTATCCCAAAACCCCCTTTTCTTCTCTAGGTCGACCCGACGGTCGGCTTCTTCCTGGAATCCGGCAGGTTTTTCGAATTCATCTCCACTTCTACCCTCCTCCATCCCTTCCCTGTTCCTCTTCTCTCCTTCCTCTCTCTCCATCGTCCCCTATTTTCTATTCCATGGCACCCAAGCAGCTTCCTCGCCGTGGAGCAAAGTCAAGGGCTTCCGCAAGGCCCAATCCGGCGGATGATGTTCTTCCTACTGAAAGGACAACAAAAAGGCGCCATGACCCTACAGAGCAGCCAGGGTCTCCCTCTGCATCCCCATCACTTGCTAAGAGAGGTAGGGCTTCCTCTTCTGGTCCAGGTCGACGGTCTGTGTACCCTAGAAGGAAAATCTTGGATTCCTCTCCTGAAGCCTCTGAGAAGTCCACATCTTCATCTTCATCCTCAGAATCTTCCCAGCCCTCTAAGAGACCTCCTTCCAAACCCCTAAGTGCAGGGAAGACCATCTTAAAACCCAGGGCAGTAGACTTGGATGACAGTGAACTGATTGCTGCATTTCCTGAGGTTATAAATTTCTTCAAATTCCAGTCTTGGCAGTCTTTTATATCAGAATTTCGCATCATATACCCTAGACTTGTCCAAGAATTCTATCAGAATTTGGAATGCACTGATGAATGGTACAAGTCCAAGGTCAAAGGGATTGTCATAGATATGCCTACAGACATAGCAGCTACCATTTTCAAAATTCCAGATGAAGGAGAAGACTACCACAACTTTGAATTCAACCTTCATGAAGCCTATACCATCATGACTGGTTTGCCTGCAGATGAGTCTGATCCTAAGCAAACCCATGTCACTAAATTCAATACCCACACTTTTCCACCTGTGTTGAGGCTTACACATCACATGCTCACTACCATCATCACACCTCAAGGTGGTGGGAGAGACAGGCTCACTGATATTCAAAGGTTTGTGCTATATTGTATGAGCAAGGACATCAAGATAAACCTCCATGTCATTATGTACCAGATTATCTCTTAGACCACTAGGGCAGATTTGCATAGATCACTTCCATATGCAGCACATTTGACTCAAGTGTTTAAACACTTTGGTGTGTCTCTTGAGAATGAGAAATCTGAGAAACTTCCTAAGTCCAACATCTATTGCTTTAAGCATGTTCAAAAATTCATGGGCTTTAGGATTGTGGGTGATCAAGTGAGGAGAGGGCCAGCTGCAGTAGAGGCCCCTGTGGTCCAAGAGGAACAGCCTCCAGTACAAGAGGAACAGCCTCCAGTGCAAGAAGAACAGCCTCCAGCTCCAGAGGATCAGCCTCAAGTACATGAGGACCAGCCTCCCATAAATGAGGATCAGCCTCCTGTGGTAGCTCAAGTTGATGAACCATTCATTGCCCCTCATTCACCTCAACTTCAACCCTCCTCCTCCATGAACTTTGAAACTGAAATCCCATCCTTTTCTCCACCACCCCCAGTTCATGCATCATCCTCCTTTGGTGGACCTTCTATTCCACCAGAGCTATACACTTTCTTGAATGACAAGTTTGATGCTTTGAACACCTCTATTCAATCCATGTCAGAAAATTTTGAATTGAGGATTCAGAGGTTGGAGAATTCTGTGTCTGCCAGGTTCATTGAACAGAAAGCAGCCTCAGACCATGCCACCCAAAGATTCAACAGGCTCATTGGCACCTTGGCTGATGCTTCAGTGGACCTCAAAGAACATCAAGAGAAGTTGGAGACAGTCCTTCAGAGAATTTTGGCAAATTCCCAAGCTGATGTCTTCAACACAAAGGAGACACTTTCTCAGATAAGAAAAACAAGACTATCCTTTGCACACTTAGTGGATGACTTAGAGAGCATGAAGAATCTCTCTGCTCACATTGATGAAGAGATGTCTGCACTCAAGAGGGAATTCAAAGTTTTGAATAGGCTTGGTTGGTCAACTGGATCTTCTTCCTCTTCACAGCCAGTGTCCAATGAGTTCACTGCACTTCAAGCTTCAATGTCAGAGAATTCAGAGAGGATGGAGCATCTTCTACATACAAGACTCTCAACTATCCAAGCTCAAATGAAGTTTAGTCTAACTTCAATGAAAAAGAGGCTAACGGATATTGAGACCATATTGTTACCCATTCCTCCTCCTCCTCCTCCCCAATAATGTAATTTCTTTTGATGATGTCAAAGGGGGAGAAGATAGAAAGATTGTAATGCTCACATCTTTAATGAAATGAATAGAAATATTTGTGCCTTCAATGTGTCTGAAAAATGTTTTGAATCAATGTGAATGTAAATCTTGTGAATAAATGTGAATGTGATGAATGCTTGTCAAGCTGCTTGACCTTTGTGTGAGAATAGCTTATCTTTAGTAACATTGTGTATTTCATGTGTGCTACTTTCAAATGTCACTAAAAAATGTTCAAAGGTCCTTGACAAGTATAAATAAAAGGAAATGAAAATGCTTAAAATCACATTTCATTGAAACTCTCTATTTCCATATGAATTTAATGTTGCCATCATCAAAAAGGGGGAGATTGTTGGGTTGAGTGTGAATATAATACATTTCTCCTCACATTTTGATGATGACAAGTTGTGATTTTAACGCATAACCATTGGAACATGTGAAATACATCATACCTGAAATTACAATATTCTAAAAGCATGTTTCCAAGCACATTTATCATTGATATTCATGATAATATATTTAACTAATGATTTATGTGTTTATTTTCTCAGGGACAACATTTTCTGCAAAGGTAGTGTCGACACAACCATCATTGGTGTCGACACAATGGCTCAGAGCAAAGGTAGAAAACTGAAGAAAAGATCATCTAGTGTCGACACTAGTCCAGGGCAGGTCGACACTAGAGACAGATCCCAGAGAAATATGTTAACAGGCCTCCATCTCAGGTCGACACTAAATCAGATAGTGTCGACACTAGAGAGCCTTCCCAGAAGGCCTGTTGTTCAGATAACCAAAGCAGGTCGACACGAGATGAGATCAGGTCGACACTAGAGAGCCTTCCCAGAAGGGCTGTTTTGCTGTCTGGGACATGAGGTCGACACTGAATCATCTCAGGTCGACACTAGAGACCTCTCCCAGGGATTTGATTTTCCAGTCTCGGAGAGTGTGTCGACACACCTCATGGGCAGGTCGACACACTCCGGAATCTCTGTGACTTAACTTTTGTCCTTGACACGTGGCACCCTAGGGATGTGTTGGATTAGCCTTGGATCATGTGCCCACGACCCCCAAGGGTACATCTGAGCAATTAGGGGTATAAATACCCTCCTATTGGCTCTCCAACATAGAAGAACCCTTTCAGAGCCTCCAAGAGATCCCGTTGGCGGCTAGAAGGTTCTCCTCCCTGTTCTTGCCTTCCTGGTGCATCCTCAAGCCAAATTCTCATCTGCTCAAGCAAGAGAAGTGGCAATTGATCGTTGAAGAAGCAATTGGAGCACCTCAAGGAAGCAGATCAAGTAGAAGCCGATTTCTGTGAAGAATTCGAGGAAGATCTGAAGATCAAAGTGCAGAGCATCGTCCAGGAACTTCCAAAGATCAAAGCCCTTCACAATTCGACCTTCTACAAGGGAGTACATCTGAAGAGAAAAACTATCAATCCAATTCTCATCTTTATTTTTCTCTTCTGAGTAATTATGAGATTGTGCATGGGTTGTTGCATGAGTCTTACGAATTCACTCTTGTTGGACTAGATCTTTTGCTAGAGGATCTGAGTCTTGTGTTTTTCTAGCAAGTGGTTTGTGAGCCTGCATGCTCAGTAGTTTGTGAGTTGTCGCACTCACTGTGTGGTTTAAGCCGTCGTGCTCAGTTTGGAGTCGTCGTACTCCGGTTGTTATTTGAGCCGTCGTGTTTAGTTTGGAGTCGTCGTGCTCCAGGTGTTTCTTGAGTCGTCGTGCTCAAGGGTGTTTGGAGTCGTCGTGCTCCAGTGTGAGTTGTACTCAGAGTTTTTGAGTAGTGTGGCCTCACTGTGTGAGGGGTGGACGTAGGAGTCACTGGAGGTGATTTTCGAACCACCTAAAAATCCTCTGTGCATTGGTTTGAATTGTGGTTTGCCTTTGTATCTCGCTAGATGCATGCATAGGGATTTCGTTCACACTACTAATTGTTTTGCTCACACTCTAATCACACTTCAGATCAGTAAATTAATTGGGTGATTTGATCATTGATTCAAAGTAATTTTAAATTGCCTAAGCTTCCGCATTAATTAGTGTTAGATCTATTCAACCCCGCCTTCTAGATCTAATTTCTTTCACCCATCCGTTCCTAACAATGACAACATTAGACGGCTCACTGTCGAACTAGAGAACACTCAATCAGAGCTTCAAAATGCAATGGCAGAAATACAAGGTGTGCGTACACGTGAGAGAGAGATGGAAGCATGTCAACAAGAACAAGTGGAGGCCATGCAAGCTAGAGAGCGAGAGATGCAAATGCGGCTAGAACACTTGGAGGCTATACTTTCCATGAACCTTCCTAATGCCTCGATGAGTCAAGCATATTGTTAGATGTGAGTAAGTTATATATTTTGACTATTAGGTATTTTCAAAGTTTATATGATTTGAATTATGTATGCCTTCTAAGCACTACAATGGTGCCACTTTTGATGTGGTAAAGTACTATAAAACTCCACTGTTAAGAATATGCTTCTTTGGGCTGCATTAGTGGGGGCATAGACACAAACAATATACCATTTAAAATTATGACTTCTGCCATCTACCTCCAAGACTATCCAGTTCTAATGAGACCAATTTAAAACAAAAAAATCTTCAATACTGATCATTATTTGTTCCCTGAGTACCATCAGAGTTTATCCCTTCAGTGACATCTAACTTTATTTTCTTAACTGCCTCCAGAGACTGCCAATGTAATTTCCTTTTAACAGAGTCAATTAGCATATTTGATGAATCTTGGATAATCTGTACAAGAACACTTATCATAGTGTCATTAATAGCACAATGTGGTGGTTAAGTGTCCATTCCTTGCATTGATGAGTCTAGGCTAGCTTGGCATATAGTGGGTACTCTACTGTTGCATAACGCCAATAGAGAATGGAACTTTGAAAAGCTTTAGGTCTACCTTCTTTCTTAGACACTAAGTTGTGGTGATAATGCAACTCACAACCTCCCATATGGTCAACATGTTACTTCTGATAATTAGGAATCAACACAGTAATGCTTACAAATTTTGTTATTTGGTGTACAAGGATTTGCTTTCATCCTCGGTCACAAGATGCTATTCTGGGGTCTCCCTCTGGTCCTTGTAACTTTGATGTTGGGATGGCACTTCCACATATTTAATTCATGAACTACCAATTACCAACTCTGTTTATAAAAATGACACAAAATCTAATTGAGGAAGGGGAAGAACCACCAAAAGAAATGTGATAGTAGTCATGGCTCATATTAATAAAGCAAAATGACATCTAAAAATGCTCCAGAGTTAGATTCTCAATAACATAAAGGATGACAACATAATATCTTACATCTCTTGTGAGCTCCATTGCCTGCAGATAATGTGGGTGATCTGCCTTAACTCTTGAGGAACCCAGGTATAGGACTCCCCTCCCAAGCTTGTGTATGAGTTCATAGCATTTCTTTATCTCTTTTTTCACCTTCAATAGTAAAATGGCAGGATATAAGCATGTTTGCATCCAAAAGACTAAAATTTTACCTTAACAAGTGGTTTGAACTAAACCAGATTGCTATAGGACATTGTGCTATTAAAAGAATAAAACTGGCAAAACAAAAAGGATATTGCAGTGTAAGGAAGTAAATTAACAGATAGAGAGGGGAAAAAATCTTAAAGATAACTGAAAACGTGAAGGACCTAGGGATTTATGATCATTTGAAGCATTTCTGAGCAGGACTATGGCAAAAAAAAATCAGAAAGAAATTGATAGTAACATAAAATTTCTCTGAGCATATCAGCAAGCTTTGAACTCTGAAACATTCACCTAACGCTATATGGGAAAGCTTTTGAGTTATGGATCTTACTAGCAAAGACAAAAATAGTTTGTAGCATTCAGTGCAAGTATATGTTATTGCATCCTTGAATACAAACATGAGGTGTGTTGAACCACTCTTTTATTACCCTCATATTTTGGTGCTAACAAAATTTATGATTAGATTATTTCATGAATATTTATGATTATTTTATGGCGCACTAAAATGATAAAGTCAATGTCTAATTTCATATACATCGATTTCACTTAAAGTACCAGATTTATATGTGCCAAAACGATTCGCTTTGTGGCCATATCAATTTATATGTGCCAGAACGATTCGCTTTGTGGCCATATCAATTTATTAAGGATTTGTTAAGAAATCGATCTCACAACGATTTCTTAAGTGGCCATAACGATTCGCTCTCAGAACGATTCTTAAGTCTCTCATAACGACTTGTGAAGAGACCAAAACGATTTGTTCACATCGATTTCTTCATTCGCATCGATTTCTTTGAAAGAACAACGATTTGGTCACAACGATTTCTTTAATGATCTCATCGTCTTTCTCTCGTAACGATTTACCTTTCATAACGATTCGTTAAGGCTCATAACGATTTGATAAGTGAGCACAATGATTTGCCCTCACATCGATTTGCCTTCTACAACGATTTCTTTATCGATCACAACGATTTTCTTATAACTCATAACGATTTGATTATATCGTCTTGATCACAACGATTTGGAGGTTAGTGCATAATGATTTCATAAGTCATGAACGCATCGATTTTATGTTTATAACGACTTGATATTTAACAGCGTTGAATAGTCAAAGTCTTCGCACATATCATTCTGACATCTGTGCATTTAATGAAGACTGAACGTATCTCTGCATGCATGCAAATGATATCTTTCCTCTATCATGCTTACTCTTTTAAACACCTTTTTTAGAACAGCAAATGGCATTACTATTCTGATGAAACATTCTTTCTAACGCTGACTGACAACCAGAGATAGCTTAGTTGTCTACTGTTTAAGCTCATAAATGTGTGCAGGTCACTGACAACATATCGTCATACAACGTTGAACCATGTTGAAGCCAAAGGACATCTGAGGAGATCCTATCTCATTGCATGCACAAATGGATAACGGACTGTTGACTGGAAGCTTCCAAGTGTCAAGTAGTCTAACGTAAACAAATGCTTAGAGACAACGGACTTCTCAACGTTCGAATTTGAAATAAACGTATATATAGAAGACTGAAGCTCCAGAACAAATAGACAATACAGAGAAGAAAAACAACGCTCCCATTCCTTCTGAAGATTCTTCTGCGAGCATCTGAAAGAGCAAAGTCTCACTCCTTCTTCTGTCTAGCTCTTAGCTCTCTGAGTTCGGTGTAGATCTTTGTGAGAGCCTTTAGCACTGAGAGAGTTCACTCCCTATTCTATAGATCTTTTATCCTCTCAGTCTTTGCTTCAGATCAAGCACCTGTCCTATTAGCTTGATCTAGGGGCGTCTGTTTCCTGAACACATTTGTATGTGTTGTTCCCTTCGTGTGCGAAGGAAGATCTGGGGGTGCCAGGGTGTTGTTCCCTTCTTAGAGAAGGAAGACCAGCTGTGTGCTAGGTGTAGAACCACACTGGGGTTTATACTAGGAGGTTTACTTCTGCGCCTGTAAAAGAAGTGGGCTGACTTCTTGCCCGGAAAGAGAAGAAGACCTAGTGGGGTATCCTGGGTGGTGTAATTCCCTTCGTGTGAAGGAAGACCAGCTGAGCTCGGTGTTGTTAGTCCATAAGGGGGACTGTACCCTTGTAGTGAAATCCCAAGAGATTGCTTGGGGACTGGATGTAGGACTCCTGTGGAAAGGAGGTCCGAACCAGGATATATCGCTGTGTCCTTTGTGTGATTGCCTTGCTTCTTCTATCCTTCTTGTACTAACTCTAACAATCTGCGAAGTGTGTTTGTGCAATCGTTTTTGTGAACAGGTTTTTTGAACAAATTTTTTAAAGTCCCATTCACCCCCCCTCTGGGCTCGTCAACTGGGCAACAAGTGGTATCAGAGCGAGTCTCTTCGACAAAGAAGAAGATCCAACGATCTGAAGAGTAAAGATCCATGGCAGCCCAAGGCAACATTGAAGGTCAGTCTGTCAACCGACCCCCTCTCTTCGATGGTGAAGATTATCCTTACTGGAAGACCAAAATGGAATACTTTCTACAAGGCCACGATTATCAAATTTGGTCCATAGTAGAAGAAGGTGATCTGTTAGTCACAAATGAGAAAGCCCAGTGGACAGATGATGACAGAAAGAAGATCTCCTTGAATTGCAAAGCAAAGAGCATCTTATGCTGTGCTCTAAGTAAAAAGGAGTTTAACAGAGTCTCAGCCTGCAAATCCGCAATGGAAATGTGGGAAAAGCTCAAGATCACATATGAAGGCACAGACAAGGTGAAAGAAACAAGAATTGACATTCTTGTGACTCAATATGAAAGATTTCAGATGGAGCCAGGAGTGCAATCTCTCAAATGTTCAGTAGTTTTACAGATATCATCAACGGATTAGCTGGACTCGGCAAGACCTACCCAATGGGAGATATGGTCAGAAAAATACTTAGATCCTACCATCCTCTTGGACTCCCAAGGTAACGGCTATAGAAGAGGCCAATGACTTGAAGACAATGTCATTGGAAAAGCTCATTGGGTCCCTCATGGCCCATGAGATAAACATGGAGAGATTAGGAGAATCATCTAGTAGGAAGAAGCACACCAATGCCCTCAAGATAGCAGAAGACAGCTCTGAGGAACAATCTGAAGACGAAGCCAGCAGTGAAGACAGTGAAAAAGAAGAAGCACTATCTAGGAGACTGAAACGCATCTTAGCCAAGAAGAAGAAGTACCAGTCTGGAAGGAGATATTTCAAGAAAAACAGAGAATACAAGAAGCAAGAAGGAAGGGACTCAAAGAAAACTGAGCCTATCTGTTATGAATGCAACAAACCTGGACATCTGAGACCAGATTGTCCTAGGTTAAAGAAGACTGGTCAACCAGAAAAATCCAAGAAGCTGCACAAGAAATTCAAAAGAAAAGCCATGGCAGCAGCTTGGGATAATAGCAGTGACTCAGACAGCGAGTTAAGCTCAAGTAGTGAGGAAGAAGACAAAGCCAACCTGGCGTTCATGGTCAACACTGAAGAAAAGGAGACATCTTCAGTAAACAACTCCTCAGGTAACTTCAAAAATGCCAATTTTCTCCTGATGAGTAAAACAACAAAAAGGCATCCGAATGGGTATGGATAGAGGATGCTCATAAACATCCTTTAGTTTTTTTTTTGTTTCTGTTTTTTTTTTAATTTACACTTCTGTTTTCATTTTAGTTTCAGTAAACTACAATGCTACTAATAATGTTTACAAGTTATCATTAGATCAATGTAGGCAATAATTCTAAAGACTTGACAAACAATCAGTCAAGAGATCAATAGGTCGACACACCAAGAAACACCTGTCGACAAACAAGTAAAGAATCCTCAAGAGGACCCTCCCTGTCAGGGGGAGCCTTATGCTTAGGGGGAGTCTCACACTCAGGGGGAGCATTCGCTAAGAGGGAGTTATTCATCTTCGGCAATTATTGTTGAACCCCTCTCTGGTAAGAAATTCTCTCAAAAGGGGGAGAATATGCATAGTAAGACCCTTCCTTTTTGGTTAGTGACAAAAAGGGGGAGAGTAAGTATGCACTGTGAATTTTCTGTGTATTTTCTTGTCTTAGGTATCTTTGTCAGAAAATTCGCATAAATTTTGTCATCACCAAAAAGGGGGAGATTGTTGAACCACTCTTTTATTACCCTCATATTTTGGTGCTAACAAAATTTATGATTAGATTATTTCATGAATATTTATGATTATTTTATGGCGCACTAAAATGATAAAGTCAATGTCTAATTTCATATACATCGATTTCACTTCAAGTACCATATTTATATGTGCCAGAACGATTCGCTTTGTGGCCATATCAATTTATATGTGCCAGAACGATTCGCTTTGTTGCAATATCAATTTATTAAGGATTTGTTAAGAAATCGATCTCACAACGATTTCTTAAGTGGCCATAACGATTCGCTCTCAGAACGATTCTTAAGTCTCTCATAACGACTTGTGAAGAGACCAAAACGATTTGTTCATATCGATTTCTTCATTCGCATCGATTTCTTTGAAAGAACAACGATTTGGTCACAACGATTTCTTTAATGATCTCATCGTCTTGCTCTCGTAACGATTTTCCTTTCATAACGATTCGTTAAGGCTCATAACGATTTGATAAGTGAGCGCAACGATTTGCCCTCACATCAATTTGCCTTCTACAATGATTTCTTTATCGATCACAATGATTTTCTTGTAACTCATAACGATTTGATTATATCGTCTTGATCACAACGATTTGGAGGTTAGTGCATAACGATTTCATAAGTCATGAACGCATCGATTTTATGTTTATAACGACTTGATATTTAACAGCGTTGAATAGTCAAAGTCTTCGCACATATCTTTCTGACATCTGTGCATTTAATGAAGACTGAACGTATCTCTGCATGTATGCAAATGATATCTTTCCTCTATCATGCTTACTCTTTTAAACACCTTTTTTAGAACAGCAAATGGCATTACTATTCTGATGAAACATTCTTTCTAACGCTGACTGACAACCAGAGACAACTTAGCTGTCTACTGTTTAAGCTCATAAATGTGTGCAGGTCACTGACAACATATCGTCATACAACGTTGGACCATGTTGAAGCCAAAGGACATCTGAGGAGATCCTATCTCTTTGCGTGCACAAATGGATAACAGACTGTTGACTGGAAGCTTCCAAGTGTCAAGCAGTCTAACGTAAACAAATGCTTAGAGACAACGAACTTCTCAACGTTCGAATTTGAAATGAACGTATATATAGAAGACTGAAGCTCCAGAACAAATAGACAATACAGAGAAGAAAAACAACGCTCCCATTCCTTCTGAAGATTCTTCTGCGAGCATCTGAAAGAGCAAAGTCTCACTCCTTCTTCTGTCTAGCTCTTAGCTCTCTGAGTTCGGTGTAGATCTTTGTGAGAGCCTTTAGCACTGAGAGAGATCACTCCCTATTCTGTAGATCTTTTATCCTCTCAGTCTTTGCTTCAGATCAAGCACCTGTCCTATTAGCTTGATCTAGGGGCGTCTGTTTCCTGAACACATTTGTATGTGTTGTTCCCTTCGTGTGCGAAGGAAGATCTGGGGGTGCCAGGGTGTTGTTCCCTTCTTAGAGAAGGAAGACCAGCTGTGTGCTAGGTGTAGAACCACACTGGGGTTTATACTAGGAGGTTTACTTCTGCGCCTGTAAAGAAGTGGGCTGACTTCTTGCCCGGAAAGAGAAGAAGACCTAGTGGGGTATCCTGGGTGGTGTAATTCCCTTCGTGTGAAGGAAGACCAGCTGAGCTCGGTGTTGTTAGTCCATAAGGGGGACTGTACCCTTGTAGTGAAATCCCAAGAGATTGCTTGGGGACTGGATGTAGGACTCCTGTGGAAAGGAGGTCCGAACCAGGATATATCGCTGTGTCCTTTGTGTGATTGCCTTGCTTCTTCTATCCTTCTTGTACTAACTCTAACAATCTGCGAAGTGTGTTTGTGCAATCGTTTTTGTGAACAGGTTTTTATTGAACAAATTTTTTAAAGTCCCATTCACCCCCCTCTGGGCTCGTCAACTGGGCAACAAGTGGTATCAGAGCGAGTCTCTTCGACAAAGAAGAAGATCCAACGATCTGAAGAGTAAAGATCCATGGCAGCCAAGGCAACATGAAGGTCAGTCTGTCAACCGACCCCCTCTCTTCGATGGTGAAGATTATCCTTACTGGAAGACCAAAATGGAATACTTTCTACAAGGCCACGATTATCAAATTTGGTCCATAGTAGAAGAAGGTGATCTGTTAGTCACAAATGAGAAAGCCCAGTGGACAGATGATGACAGAAAGAAGATCTCCTTGAATTGCAAAGCAAAGAGCATCTTATGCTGTGCTCTAAGTAAAAAGGAGTTTAACAGAGTCTCAGCCTGCAAATCCGCAATGGAAATGTGGAAAAGCTCAAGATCACATATGAAGGCACAGACAAGGTGAAAGAAACAAGAATTGACATTCTTGTGACTCAATATGAAAGATTTCAGATGGAGCCAGGAGTGCAATCTCTCAAATGTTCAGTAGTTTTACAGATATCATCAACGGATTAGCTGGACTCGGCAAGACCTACCCAATGGGAGATATGGTCAGAAAAATACTTAGATCCCTACCATCCTCTTGGACTCCCAAGGTAACGGCTATAGAAGAGGCCAATGACTTGAAGACAATGTCATTGGAAAAGCTCATTGGGTCCCTCATGGCCCATGAGATAAACATGGAGAGATTAGGAGAATCATCTAGTAGGAAGAAGCACACCAATGCCCTCAAGATAGCAGAAGACAGCTCTGAGGAACAATCTGAAGACGAAGCCAGCAGTGAAGACAGTGAAAAAGAAGAAGCACTATCTAGGAGACTGAAACGCATCTTAGCCAAGAAGAAGAAGTACCAGTCTGGAAGGAGATATTTCAAGAAAAACAGAGAATACAAGAAGCAAGAAGGAAGGGACTCAAAGAAAACTGAGCCTATCTGTTATGAATGCAACAAACCTGGACATCTGAGACCAGATTGTCCTAGGTTAAAGAAGACTGGTCAACCAGAAAAATCCAAGAAGCTGCACAAGAAATTCAAAAGAAAGCCATGGCAGCAGCTTGGGATAATAGCAGTGACTCAGACAGCGAGTTAAGCTCAAGTAGTGAGGAAGAAGACAAAGCCAACCTGGCGTTCATGTCAACACTGAAGAAAGGAGACATCTTCAGTAAACAACTCCTCAGGTAACTTCAAAAATGCCAATTTCCTCCTGATGAGTAAAACAACAAAAGGCATCCGAATGGTATGGATAGAGGATGCTCATAAACACAGTAAGTATGCACTGTGAATTTTCTGTGTATTTTCTTGTCTTAGGTATCTTTGTCAGAAAATTCGCATAAATTTTGTCATCACCAAAAAGGGGGAGATTGTTGAACCACTCTTTTATTACCCTCATATTTTGGTGCTAACAAAATTATGATTAGATTATTTCATGAATATTTATGATTATTTTATGGCGCACTAAATGATAAAGTCAATGTCTAATTTCATATACATCGATTTCACTTCAAGTACCAGATTTATATGTGCCAGAACGATTCGCTTTGTGGCCATATCATTTATATGTGCCAGAACGATTCGCTTTGTTGCAATATCAATTTATTAAGGATTTGTTAAGAAATCGATCTCACAACGATTTCTTAAGTGGCCATAACGATTCGCTCTCAGAACGATTCTTAAGTCTCTCATAACGACTTGTGAAGAGACCAAAACGATTTGTTCATATCGATTTCTTCATTCGCATCGATTTCTTTGAAAGAACAACGATTTGGTCACAACGATTTCTTTAATGATCTCATCGTCTTGCTCTCGTAACGATTTTCCTTTCATAACGATTCGTTAGGCTCATAACGATTTGATAAGTGAGCGCAACGATTTGCCCTCACATCATTTGCCTTCTACAATGATTTCTTTATCGTCACAATGATTTTCTTGTAACTCATAACGATTTGATTATATCGTCTTGATCACAACGATTTGGAGGTTAGTGCATAACGATTTCATAAGTCATGACGCATCGATTTTATGTTTATAACGACTTGATATTTAACAGCGTTGAATAGTCAAAGTCTTCGCACATATCTTTCTGACATCTGTGCATTTAATGAAGACTGAACGTATCTCTGCATGTATGCAAATGATATCTTTCCTCTATCATGCTTACTCTTTTAAACACCTTTTTAGAACAGCAAATGGCATTACTATTCTGATGAAACATTCTTTCTAACGCTGACTGACAACGAGACAACTTAGCTGTCTACTGTTTAAGCTCATAAATGTGTGCAGGTCACTGACAACATATCGTCATACAACGTTGGACCATGTTGAAGCCAAAGGACATCTGAGGAGATCCTATTCTTTGCGTGCACAAATGGATAACAGACTGTTGACTGGAAGCTTCCAAGTGTCAAGCAGTCTAACGTAAACAAATGCTTAGAGACAACGAACTTCTCAACGTTCGAATTTGAATGAACGTATATATAGAAGACTGAAGCTCCAGAACAAATAGACAATACAGAGAAGAAAACAACGCTCCCATTCCTTCTGAAGATTCTTCTGCGAGCATCTGAAAGAGCAAAGTCTCACTCCTTCTTCTGTCTAGCTCTTAGCTCTCTGAGTTCGGTGTAGATTTGTGAGAGCCTTTAGCACTGAGAGAGATCACTCCTATTCTGTAGATCTTTTATCCTCTCAGTCTTTGCTTCAGATCAAGCACCTGTCCTATTAGCTTGATCTAGGGGCGTCTGTTTCCTGAACACATTTGTATGTGTTGTTCCCTTCGTGTGCGAAGGAAGACCTGGGGGTGCCAGGGTGTTGTTCCCTTCTTAGAGAAGGAAAGACCAACTGTGTGCTGGGTGTAGAACCACACTGGGGTTTGTACCAGGAGTTTACTTCTGCGCCTGTAAAAGAAGTGGGCTGCCTTCTTGCCCGGAAAGAGAAGAAGACCTGGTGGGGTATCCTGGGTGGTGTAATCCTTCGTGTGAAGGAAGACCAGCTGAGCTCGGTGTTGTTAGTCCATAAGGGGGACTGTACCCTTGTAGTGAAATCCCAAGAGATTGCTTGGGGACTGGACGTAGGACTCCTGTGGAAAGGAGGTCCGAACCCGGATATATCGTGTGTCCTTTGTGTGATTTCCTTGCTTCTTCTATCCTTCTTGTACTAACTCTAACAATCTGCGAAGTGTGTGTTTGGTCAATCGTTTTTGTGAACAGGTTTTTATTGAACAAGTTGTTCCCTTCTTAGAGAAGGAAGACCAACTGTGTGCTGGGTGTAGAACCACACTGGGGTTTGTACCAGGAGGTTTACTTCTGCGCCTGTAAAAGAAGTGGGCTGCCTTCTTGCCCGGAAAGAGAAGAAGACCTGGTGGGGTATCCTGGGTGGTGTAATTCCCTTCGTGTGAAGGAAGACCAGCTGAGCTCGGTGTTGTTAGTCCATAAGGGGGACTGTACCCTTGTAGTGAAATCCCAAGAGATTGCTTGGGGACTGGACGTAGGACTCCTGTGGAAAGGAGGTCCGAACCAGGATATATCGTTGTGTCCTTTGTGTGTTTGCCTTGCTTCTTCTATCTTCTTGTACTAACTCTAACAATCTGCGAAGTGTGTTTGTGTAATTGTTTTTGTGAACAGGTTTTTATTGAACAAATTTTTTAAAGTCCCATTCACCCCCCCCCCCTCTGGGCTCGTCAACTGGGCAACAAGGTGTACTCAAATGCCAGGTCTACACTTTTCAATTTGGGATGGGAAAATATATAGCAAGCAACTCTTTAAAGCAAACGACATCAAGCACCCGAAAAGAGGCCATGACTTGAAAGTGATGACTAGTACAGAAACCTCATTCTAGCACAAAATGGTGAATGGATCTCTCACTTGTTATTTGTAGGAACCATCTACTGGACGTATTATCCCCAACTGTTAACAAGAGGTGCTCAGATAGATACACCGGTAGGCCCTAACTCTATGAACTATTTGCATCTATAATTCCCCATGAGCCTCACGCATAGATAAGGTGGTTGGGAGTTATAATACTTGACAAAGGGAAAAGTGTCACCTTACTGTTGTTGTGGTATCATTAATTTTGTTGCCATTTTATCTTTTGCAATATTATAGTCTTTATTTTATATTTTTCTTAATGAAATACACTCTTCCTTTGTTATTATTTGCTTTGTAGGTTGGAGATTGCAGGTTGCGGGTGGAACATCACGCTCTCATCCCACGAGTTGATAGCATTCTCATCCCCCAAGTTGACATAGCAGCACCCTTATCTATATAGGACTAATATAGATGTTTATCTTCATGTTACCAAGAGATGGTTTTCTAGTTGTTGAAACAGAAATGTACAAACTTATTTGGAGAACAGTTGATTATAGTGTTTATAAATTTTTAATATTGATTTGGATGACTTTTTAAGTGAATAATGCAGTGTAAATTTGGATGACTTTTTAAAAATGTTTTGAAATAATTTGAAGTTGTGGAATGTAAGAAAAAAATCAACATTTGTGACGTGGGTCCATTTTCTGTTGTATGTGGTAATTGCTGCTGAATTACAAGTGACCTATTGACTATGGTTCTTAGCATGAAGGCCTGGACCGTCAGTTGTCAAAAAACAACATTGATTTGGTCTGTAGGTTGTTCACAAAGCGACGGTTGTTGGACCATTGCCTATCTAAAAATGCCAACAACGCCAAATCTGTGGGCTATTATCTTATGGCGACGGTTGAAACTATCGGCTAAGATGTAAGTAGCTATGGTTGGTGACTATTGGTAATGGCATGGACGACGGTTGTTAACAGTCGCTCATTATATAAAAGATGACGATGTAAACCGTAGGCAAATGTAATTAAATAAAAAATAAATAATAAATAATAGACGACGGTTGTATAAAGACCACAGTTGGTGATCCGTCGGCTATACAATTCCCAACGGCAGTATAGACCACAATCGATACACGACAGTTGGATCGTGGACAAAAGGTATATACGACGGGTTTTTCCAAACCGCTGACGATTTTCAACTGTCGTCTAGCGCCCTTTTTCCACTAGTGTTAGGCCCCCACCCCGGAACCCCTGCCCTCCCCCCGCCAGAACCCCCAGCCCCACGGGGCCCCCGCCCCCTCCCGCCTTCGCTCCCAAACACATCAACATTAATTTTAAAAATTTTGATATTTTTACCAAACAGATAACGTCATATTTTTACAATTTTAAATTTAAAATTAAAAATGAATACAACATAACTTTTTAGATAGAAATAGTTTTTTTTTTAATTGCTCCCAAACACCCTATTAATCCTTCCATATCAGCTATTGTCTTGTTAGGAGTCCTCCAATTGAGATGTTGGACAAAAGTCTAGTCTAACAAGATTTCTTTATGGTGTTACAGAGATCCCTTAAGTGGGTTGTCTGCAATAAAGATTGTCCTATATAACGTTATTCCAATGCAAGTCTATTGGTAGCTTCTTGGTCACTTGGGTTGTCCCTAAAGTTTTTTTACATGTTTAGGGATCTGTCCACATGGGCTACTATCCAGGTCTAATGTTCTGGCTATTAGCTTTGCCTTGTTGGGCCTTTGTGTGCTTATTGGATTGTCACTTTTTAGGTCAATTCAGATTTTTTAGACTTCGTGATTTTCTTCATCTCCAAATAGTATAAAGATTCAAATATAATTTTATGGTCATTATTGTTAGTCTCTAAGGGAGCTTTGGGAGGGGGGTATCCCTAGGTAAACCCCTCCCCAAGGGTTGGGGAGAGGGGTAATCTTATATAGGGGTACTTCTGGGGGCAAAGTTGGTTAACCCTAAGTGATTTTTTTTTTTTGAAAAATCATTATTATTAATTTTTAAATATTATTCTATCAAATTATTTTGTAAAATATATTATTTTTTATTTTTTTAATTGAAATAACTCGAGTCAAAGAAAAGAGTTAACTACACAACTCTATCTCTACCTCGTAAAATGTGTTAAGTGAAATGAACTAATTTTATAATTAATCTATCTTTGATTAGCCTATCTTTAGGTAAGTTAACCCTCTATCAAAATGACCCACATTATCAATTTTAATGGAAGCAAATGAACCAAATTTATGGGTTTAAATCCGGACAAATGAAAGATCACATTTATGGGCTTATCAACTATTTTTTTTTCCCTAGGTATGCATAATGGCTCAGGGGCTGGAAGAGGTTGATCGTTCTGTTTTCTTTCGTTGAAAATGGACGGTGCTCTATGGTTGTAGAACTTAATCACGTGAAAGAGTGGATCACCGACCTTACCTTTTAATGGAAGTGGAAAAGATGGCGATCATCCAAGTATTTGCTGAGATTGGGCTAATTATCTAACACAAATGAGAAAATGGAAAGGAAGAAAGAAGTTGGGAAGGGGAAGGGCCAACGTAGGGAAAGGACAATAAATAGAGAGTAGCTAGACGGATGGATGGGAGGAAAGGCCAAAGTGGGGAAGGGCCACGTGGTTTGGAGGGAGGGAGTTGGGATGTTAATTTGATGGGCACTACTCCCGCAGAAAGGTGAAAGGGAGATAAAAGGACAGGAGGCAGAGAAGTTCTGCACTGTTCGACGCAAACCAATCAAACGGCATGGTAAGAAAGAAGCCTTGTTTTGATTAATTTCGTCATTGCTTGCATCTATGGCCTGTCCTCGTAACTCTTCTCTCATTGCTTGCGTTCTACTCTTGCTTGATGAGCAGCTTGGTCCTCATCGGTTCTGTACATTTCGATATGCAGGGTAGTACTACTACTATAGCAGCAGTATGTCTCTTGGTGCTATCGTCTGCACTGCTTGCGCATGCTAGTATCTTCAACGTTGTGTATTTCGGAGCTCTCTCTCTCTCTCTCTCGTGCAAAGCATACCTCACATACAACATAAACAAGTGGCTCACCTCTGGATGTTCTGGTTCTTCAGCACTGATCCGTGGGGAGGCTGAAGAGCAGAAGTTCAGGGGGAAAGGCAATTGTTTGTTTAGTCTCCTTGTTTAACTACAAAACGGACTTACAGACACAAAATACATCATCAAATATCAAAATATTGCATACTTAAATAAAACGTAAGATGTCTTTTTCTCATGTCACAGTTTTCCTTCTTCTTTCTCTTTCCTTGTGATGTCCAAGATCTTTCATTGTCTTATTAATCATTTATAATGGACGGGTATTATATATATATATATATAGATATAGATATAGATTATATTGCAGCATTCAAGAGCATGGAGTGCCGCATGCATGGATACCCACCCGTCGCCGTTGTTCTTCGTGCCGTCACCGGGGACCTTCTTGCTGGCAAGTCACGTCTCTTTCTCTGGCCCATGCCGGCCCAAGAAGATTCTTGTCCAGGTATTTACCTCTATCTGCTGCGTATATACACAGCGTCGTCGTCATTCCTACTTTGTATATATACACGATTGCCATGTTAACCCGATTGTTCTCTCCGATCAGGAATCGCATACCTATTTATGAACAATTGCTCCCAGTTTAACAAAAGGATAAACAATCTCTCGATTATTTTAATAAGAGGTTGCTTAACTCATATTTTACAAATAAGTTTGGGGATCCGGGGAAGTGGAGCCCAAGGGTTAATGGGGGTTAATTTAACCCCATAAATAGGTGGGGTATCTATTCAAAAAATAACCGGTTAACCTACCCCTCTTCAAACAGTCATTTCTCCTTAACCCTTAATATATCCCTCTTTAACCCCACCTAACCCCCCCACCCCCCGCGCCAAAGTCATTTTTTTAGGAGCGCGGATCCTCTCGGCCCCCCGCAAGAGGGGGGCAGTCAGTACAAGAGAATGGGTTTTTTTTTTTCATATATCTCCTTGTGTAAAACACCAAAAAGAGATTGTTTGAGGGATGAAATAAAAAAAAAACCCATCTTTTGTATTGACCGGCCCCCCCTCCTGCGGGGCCGTAGAGGATCCGCACTCTTCTTTTAGAGGTGTTTGCGATACATGTAGCTCTATTAAATATTTAAATAAATAAAATCCTTGACCCAAAAAAAAACAATTGTATTAACACGAAATTTTCTTTATCTGTCCTGCTGATGATCTCGTCCATCGGCATGCATGCAGGTCGCCGGCAACGTTGTAGCACCCCGTGGCGTGTGGACCCACAATTTGACCACTGCATGGATTACCTTCAAGTACGTCCGAGGCCTCTCCATTTATGGATCGGGCAAGTTCGATGGCCAAGGGTTCGATTGGTGGACTTGCAGAACTCGCCATGTAATAGCACTGCTGATAGAAAATTCTATTTATATTTGCCCAAATATTAGCTATCAACCCGCACACACGACAAATTGCATAGTCCCTTTCTTTATGCCAATTCGTTTTAGTTGATTAAACGCCTAACAGATCTCCCTCCTGATCTTATCATCCACAATCCACATGACGAATATGCAAATACATATGGGTGCAGAGATGTTCCACTGCACCGGATGTAAGTGCCCGGATCCACCTTCTCCTTCAATAAACAGTAGTGTATACGCACATATTCTAGAACATTGATCGATCTGGTACGTGTTGCTGTACTCGCGCATGCACACCAGTTGATGGCGGTGCAGTTTTGTGACGGATTTCGTCTGAGCTGGGTGACATTTGCTAACAGCCCTGCAAAGCATGTCACCGTGTTTGCGAGCCAGTGGGTGGTGATATATGGGATCACGGTGACGGCGCCCTGGGACAGCCCCAACACCGACGGCATTCTCATTGCACAGTCTAAGCACGTCCAACTGATGGCATCCTCCTTCGCTGCAGGTACATACTACATATATGTAAAATCTTATCGACATGATTCTGCCACAATTTGATTATGCCACAAAGCGCGGCTGTCGAGCCATGGGAGAGTAGCAAGAGATGGGGAAGCTAACATGTCACCCACCTCCCCCAAGAAGATGGTCCGAGCAAGGCAAGCACACCACATGGTTCCAAGCATCGCAAGGACACCTTCCTCGTAGTCTACCTTCCCCTTAGGTTCGTCAATGAAGACCGGTTCTTTACTGTGGTGCGCACTTTGCCGCTTTCCCCCGGACAATATTATAGATGTTGCAAATAACATATTGGGACTTGGAAAGGCAACAAGTGGGGAAAGGTGCACAGCAGAATGGGGGAAGGTAATGTGCTGGCGTCCTTGCCCTTCGTGGACCATCTTGATATATATACCCATACGTTTATTAGGGAAGGTGATGATATTTGTGCATACACATAGGCAATTTCATTTGTAATATATATATATATATATGTTCCTGCTTGGACTTCCTGTTAGCTAATATCCTAGTGAAGTATGCAGTCGGGTTTCAGCTGAACGAAATGTGGAGCTATCTGCTCTCCCTCTGTTTAAAAGAAAAAACAGAAAACTATGAATACATGGTGTGCATTTTAAACATCCAGATCGACTTCACACAACGCATTGACCGCATCAACCATTAACTATATGCACGTAACACCAGGAGACGACTGCGTGGCCATTGGGACGGGTTCATACGACGTTAACGTCAGCAAGATCACCTGCGGCCCCGGCCACGGTATTAGGTAACTAATTAAGACCACTCGGACGAGGCAGAATTGTTGGAGATTGTTGACCAACAAGTCAACAGATTAATCTGTATTCCTTTTCATGATTACATGTTAATTTAAAGCATTTCAGTAACTTAACTTGGTTTTCACCAACGAAACTTTCAGCATTGGAAGTCTGGGAATGGGTGGGACGAGAGCCGAGGTGGAGAACGTGCGCGTCACCGACTGCCATATCTCCCATACCATGTTCGGCGCGAGGATCAAGACGTGGTCGGTAAGAACTTCATCATTCACAAAGTAGCTAGAACCTCCTAATTACAATCAAGATACTCCATCCCCATTTCTAAATCTCTCTCTCTCTCTCTCTCATATATGTATATAGTCCTTTCAGTAGTGATTGCTGTTACGTACTTGGTTTGTTTCTTAAGCATATATTATATGCCTGAGGATCGAAAATCCATTCATAAATGCATGCACGCATGTGTCTGTGCCACAGGGAGGATCTGGGTTCGCCAGGGGGATCTTATTCGAGCACATCACCTTCAGGGCCGTCCAGTACCCCATCTTCATCGACCAGTATTACTGTGGCAGTGCAATTGGCTGCCCAAACAAGGTCAAGAACCGTCGCTGTTTAATAGCTTTACGTGAGATTTTTTTACATATATAGTTTGCCGTTTTCCACGTTCTAATTAGAATAAACTGATCCTCGATATCTTCTTGTCTCCTCCATTCGATTGAAGACGTCCAATGTTGAGGTGAGGAATGTGCAGTTCGTCGGGTTGGTGGGCACATCCACGAGTGACCGACCTATCAGACTCGAGTGCAGCAAGAACGTCCCTTGCAGGAACATCCTGCTCGATCACGTCGTCATCGCGTCCACCGTCCAGGGAAAGCCGGCGTCGTCCTCCTGCTACAACGCCCAAGGGTATTCAAGAGACCCAGTAGTTCCAGCAGTCCCTTGCCTGGCTTAGACATGTTTGTTCTGTTCACGCCAATCCTTTCAACCGATCAGCTGTACCTTTGGAAAAAACTAATGTTACACTTATCACCTCTACTCTACCTTAAGTTTAAAGGAGAGATAAAACACATTTAAAGGAAATTAAAGTCCTTTTTTATGTAGTCTAAAACCAGCCGGTATATATGGTGGTGGGAACCTTAGCTAAGGTACCAAGTATTTTCTTAAATAAAAAGCTGGGTTAGCTATTTTTCTAGAATTCTTGTACATACTTTCTAGTCAACGGTATGTATGTAGAGGATAACTAAACATGTGTGGTGGACTTCACTAGTACTCTGATATTTTTTTATGATTATGATATTTGATATTTCGATTTTGTGTATGGCCTATGTGATAAATAAAATTACATCCTCTACATTTTCGTATAGATTTTTTAAATATATATATATAAACATTGTCACGTAAGGTTGTCAATAGATATCTGTTTTCCGATTTTTCAACCTATCATTTTTTTGTATCCGTTTCTGTAATATATAATTTTTATTTTATTTACAAAATATATAATCTTAAAATCTTATTTCTTAATATTAAAAAATTTTAGATTAAGTTTTTAATTTCTTGTTAATCTGTAAATAGAATCTAATTAATTTGTCTCTCTCATAACATCTATTATGTCTATTATTATCAAAGACATTTTTTTTACTACTACTCCTAATGTTGCATACGTCTCTCATTGATCGTATCAAATGTTTTCGATTACTTTTCGTTTTTGATCTGTTTTCAATTTTGTTATAAAAAATTTTATACAGAAAATGTCATTTTCGATTCTGACTCTGACCCGTTGGCAGCCTCATTGCCATGTTATTGCTTTTATGCCGACTTATCTATGTTAAACCTTCATTACGCAAGATATGGCATGTATGTTTGTAGATTGGTGGCGAGTGTCCATCATGTCAGAAAATGAGCCATACAATTTCACAGTTTTACGGCCTCCGGAGGAGAAGACTCAATGAAGAGGACCCTAAGAAGATACTGCATGTTTGTTTAATGAGAAAAATTTAGTGTACACTCTCATTAAAAGGTGTGTCCACATTTTTTGTGACTGCATATATTTTTTGTGATTAATTACTTGTCACATTAATATGATCGGATACTTAATTATATAGTGATGTGTAAACACACCACCCACAAGTGTGGTGTGCACCAAATATTTTTCTTTGTTTATAATTATTAAATAGGGCTTGTTGTGGGTTGTGTTTTGGCAGGTGTATAATATAATATAATAATTAATCAATTGATCATTGATAGTTGATTCTGATAAAAAATGTTAATTGGGTTTTCAAATAATGTGACCTTTTACTTTGTTTCTCCTCTGGGCATTGATTCTACTACAAATGGTCAGGATGCATCGTCTATGTGTGGGGGAATTTTCTTCCTGCTGTCATACCACCTGTCATGAATCCAGTCGGTCCGACATGTAGACAAAGATGAAAACAGATGTTAACTAAGCATTTCCATATTTTTAAGTCTTAACTTTTTAAAAGATGGGCATAAAGCATGGCCAGTCGTACTGTACACGCAAATACGACTTTGTCATATTACTTAAGTAAATTGATCTCGCATCCACATTAGATAAACTATGATCAGCGGTGACCGTATGCATTACATGGGAAGCAAGCAATGAGATGGTTAGAGTTCAAAATGATCCAACGACGGTTCATAGTGGGCCAAGACAGGCGTTCACGGCCGGCCCACTATTGTTTGCTATGGGCCTTTTCAGCTCATGGAGATCTAGTTCGGCCCAGGCTTTACGGCCGATTGGGGTGCTCTAGAACATCAAATCTTTTGGTTTCAAATTGTCAAGTTTTAAAACATCAATTTTAACTAATGGTGATCTAAAACATAATATAAAAACAAATAATTTTAATTTTTATATTTAGTTTGAAAGGCTATCAAAAAGGACCCTGAAAATTCATGTTTTTTTTTAGATTTAATGCTAAACTGTCAAGTAACGGGGAGTCCAAGCTAATTGTAAAAGGTTACAGTGATTGAAAGCGAATAATTGCCCTCCAATTTTTTATTTTTTTTGGTTTGGATATAAGATAGTTTTCAAAAATCAAGATCTGAGAAATGAGTATTTCAAAATTGGTAATATAGAAGATACATCAAACGTGGAAAGAAACCAGAATTTGTAGACAAGACCCAGAAATTTTTGTTTCCTTGGATGGATAAGTGATTTAAGATTTCCAACAGGGTAGATTAAACTATAGCAATAATGGATTAAGTTCTATTTGTCAAACAGTTGTTGTCCTCAATCTTCAGTGGTCGTTCCTTCTTGCCCACTCCAAAATGACACTCTTCAGTTTAGGAAGTGGTTTTATGCGCTATAAATTAATTGTGGTCCAATTATATCTTTAAAATAAGGAAGAATTATCAATTAATCTCTATTTTTGAGAAATTTATTTTTAAGTCCATGACTCTTTTAGAAAATTATGTAGTACATATTTATCTCTTTTAAAATATATATATAAGTCAAGGACCTAAAAATAAATCTCTCAAAAATAAAAATTGATCGGGTAATTCTCCCTTAAAAGAAACCGTAACTGTTGCAACCTTTTATGTGATTGTAAGTAGTCTTTTTTACTTCTGACTAGAAAGTCAAATTATTCCTTCCGGTATGGAAACAAAAGTGAATTGTTAAGAAAATTATAAGTTTATAACTATTTAAAACCAATTGCAACTATTTTAATTTATATTATCTATATTATAGATAAAAATTAAATAGTAACGTCCAACTAAACTATTATTTATAGATTTTTTTTAATTTAGATTGTCATTAAAATAAAACTTTCAGATGCATTATTCTCATGGATATACTTGAACACATATCAATAAAAAAGGTCGATAATATGAAATCGGTTTACAGAATTATTTTTGCCCATTCTAAAAGCGCAAAAACTGCAACTTAATGCGCATCAAAAAAGGAAACATCAAGTGATCTTCTTGTACCCTATTGTCATGGTTAATCGTATATGTAAAAGGACAAATATAAGAAGGATAAATGTGCAAGCTTTATATATAACAAAGATTTATATGAAATACTCGTATTATTAAACATGCGCTAAAATGTCCGATGCCCACGTCCCTATCACCGAAAGCAAAATAGCAAGAAAACTTGGGCAATCGAGAACGATAGGAACAAGTATATAGAATTAGGGGTGGGGAAAGGGCGCGTGTGGGAACAAATTATGGTAAAATATCATTGAAAATTATAGAAACAAATTATTCCTTTACATTATAAAGAAAACATGGAGCATCTTAATTGCAAAGGCATAGGGATTAATTATAATCTTGTATTAGTTACATGTGTATGTCTAACTATTTATTGCATGTTTCTATAGAGATCCTTGTATTTGCTACAAAAAGTCAGACAATAATTTACTCGTGTTTAATTCCCATTTTGCTATATCCTCCTTGAACCATGATCATGTTCACCAATCAATAAGTTGAATTTATGGACAAAAGCCTCACTTAACATAATAGCGAAGAAGTTAATCTCTAACCAATGCCTAGACAAAACTTAACGAAACACATCGACTCCTTAAAAGATGACTTACAAACTGAATCCAATTACATATCTCACCAACGCCCTTTTACTCTAGTCCCCACTTTTAACATTAAATTAAGTCGTAATACAAAGGGAATCCCGAAGAAGAAGAGCACTAGCTACTTGACTGCAAATGGGGGTGAGATGTAGTTTCTGTTGGAGCATGTGCACATATCTGTAGCGGAAGCGGATTCTATGGCGGTGCAACTACGAGGAGGAAGACGACGCAAACGCCAAGTGCTGGAGGAGATGACCGTAACCCCACGAGAGTCTTTCTGGTTTCCTCTCTCTATGTCACTGGATGTCTTTCTATCTATGGAGAAGATAGACCATATATAGAGAGGAGGGACCCGTCCAAGAGATGCCTTATTGGGCTCCCACCCATAACAGGAACCCATGGGCCACATATAGGTTAGGCCCATCAAAATATCCTTTTGACTAGACCGGCAACGTGTATCCTTAATGTGTAGCCCAAACCTGATAAGTGGACCATCTTAGTTGGGTCTGAACTAACATTCTCCCACTTGGTCCATCTTATCATGAACATCATCAAAATTTTCCTTTCGAAAATATTCATACATAACACATATATAATTTTGAAAAGACTTTTGAAAATTTTGATTTCATTAGGCTGCACCTATAAAGAAAACCGATATGTGCGCGCAATATAAAACATAAAACCACACGCTATTCCAGTCAAAGGATCTGTAAGTCCAAATTGTGAAAAATCAAATGATATGAGTCATGGCGGCAAATACATTCAATCATGTACCACCTTCAATGTACCACAGTATCACCAACTTTCCACAATTGAACACTATATCTGGCACTGCAAACAAACTAAACCCTGATGTCTGTCTGCTGGTCACCACACACACACACACGTGTATGCATTCTGCCAATTACAAACCAGAACAAGTGCACATAACAAATGTCATGGGCAGAAAACAAATAGAGAATCATGATATAAAAGTGAACACTAATAACTATAAGTGTCACAACTGTAAATGTCACAACATATTGAGGGAACTAACAAGACCCATCCGTTTCACATGACTACAAAAAATGCTAGCTGGTAGTCCTTTAGTGAGAGGGTCAGCCACCATAAGACTGGTCTCAATATGCTCAAAGGACACATCATGATTTCTCACTCTATCTCTAAGAGCAAAATACTTTATATCCAAGGCTCTACCACCCTAGGATGCCTTATTGTTCTTAGAGTAGAAAACCGCAGCGGAGTTATCACAGTAGATCCTCATCGGCCTAGTAATGAAGTCCATAAATGGCAAAGCTGTGACCAAATTCCGCAACTGAATGGCCTGTCCACTAGCCTCATAACAAGCAATAAACTCTGCCACCATGGTGGAAGTTGCTATGATACTTTGCTTCTCACTGCACCAACTTACAGCTCCCCCTGCCAAGAGGAAAATGTAACCTGAAGTAGATTTCCTAGTATCAAGACAACCACCATAATCAGCATCTGCATAGCCAATAACCTCCAACTGATCTAATCTCTTGAATGTGAGCATGTAGTCCATAGTGCCTCTAAGATATCGCATGACCTTTGTGGTAGCCTTCCAATGATCCATGCATGAGTTACTCTGGTACCGACTAAACATACCCACAGCAAAAGTAATGTCTGGACGTGTACAAGTCTACAAGTACATCAGGCTCCCAACTGCTGAAGCATAAGAAATTGGCTCCATCTGCTTCCTTTCAAGGTCATTCTTGAGACACTGTAATTCACTGAATTTATCTCCTTTAAGTATTGGTGCCTTATCGGGTGAACAAGATTGCATATTGAACCTCCCCAAGATCTTTGAGATGTAAGCTTTTTGAGAAAGACAAAGAATGCCTGAGGGTCTATCTCTGGTGATCTCAATGTCAAACACATAGCAGGCATCACCCATATCCTTCACCTCAAAATTCTTAGACAAGAAAACCTTTGTTTCATGCAACAAACTAAGATCACTACTGGCGAGCAAAATGTCACCCACATACAAAAGTAAGATAATGAACTGACTCCCACTGATCTTTAAGTAAAGTCATTCATCAATGACTCGTCCTTAAACTTAAAAGACAAAATATTTTCTCATTAAACTTGAGAAACCACTTGCGGGAGGCTTGCTTAAGCCCGTAAATGGATTTCTTTTGCTTGCACACCATGTGTTCTTTTCCTTCAACATGAAACCCTTGAGGTTGTTCCATATACACTTCTTCATTTAGGTCCCCATTGAGAAATATCGTTTTCACATCCATCTGATGTACTCAAGATCAAAATGAGCCACCAAGGTCATGACCGCCCAGAATGAGAGCTTTTTACTTACTGGAGAAAAAGTCTCATTGTAGTCAATGTCTTCCCTTTGAGTGAAACCCTTAGCTACCAATCTGGCTTTATGTCGTTCAACTTTACCTTTAGAGTCCACTTTAGTCTTGAATATCCATTTACATCCAACACGTTTGGACCCTTTAGGCAAGTCAATAAGCTCCCAGACCTGATTTTTAGCCATAGAGTCATCTTCTTTCATGGCTTCCAACCAGTAGGTAGACTTTTCACTATTTTATGGCCTATGAAAATGACACGGGATCATCAATGCTACCCCTATCAACACTATCCTCCTAAAGATATACCACAAAGTCATCAGATATAGTAGGTCTCTTGACCCTTTCGGATCTACACAACATTGGCCCCTGATCCACCTGCGGAGGTGGTAGGCCTATTGGCCCTGGATCCACCTGTGGAGGTGGATGGCCTATTGGCTCCTGATCCACCTCTAGAGGTATAGTAGGCCATCTGCAGTAATTTCTAGTGGTTCTTGAGTTAAGGGAGGTGGGACAACTACAACAGGTTGCTCCCCTTGCATGTCATTCTGAGGAATGAACAAGAGAACAAAGTTGTCAGTTGTTGCAGGTGTAGGTGCCTGATCCTGCAACTCCTCAAAAGAAAGCTCTTGAGGAGGTCCACTCCCACTAACTCCACCATCTTCTAAAAACCTTTCCTTTTCTGACTCCACTATGATGGGCACATGTGATGGACAATAGAATCCGAATCCCTTTGATTTCTATGGATAACCAATGAAGAATCCACTGGTTGTTTTGAAATCAAAAGCCTTTTCATGTGGGTTTTATAATCTGGCCTCAGCTAAACATTCCCATGTGCGCATATAGCTCACAGAAGGTTTCCTACCACACCACAACTCATAAGGAGTTTTAGGAGTAGCCTTCGTAGGAACCTTGTTCAGAATATGTGCAGCTGTCTTTATGGTCTCTCCCCATAATGATAAAGAAAGAGTCGAATGACTAAGCATTGTCCTGACCATTTCTTTAAGCGTCATGTTCCTTCTTTCAGTAACTCTATTTTGGAATGGACTACCAGGCGTAGTGTACTGAGCCACAATGCCTTCCTCTTTAAGGAACCTAGCTAATGGTCCTAGCCTTTGACCCATCTCGGTATACCTTCCATAGCATTCGCCACCTCTATCTGACCTGACTACTTTGATAACCTTTCTTGATTGTCTCTCTGCTTCCTTCTTAAAATCCTTAAAGACATTAAAGACATCTGCCTTTTCAAGAAGTAAGTAGAGATACATGTATCTAGAGTAGTCATCTATAAAGATAAAAAAACACTTTTGTCCAGTTAGACAGGGTGAAAAGGGACCACAAATGTCAATGTGTATAATCTCTAATGTTTCTGAACTTCTAGTGGCATCCTTATTCGGCGAGTGTGTAAGTTTTCCTTGAATACAATCCACACATGTATTAAAGTCAATGAAATCTAAAGAGTGTAAAACACCTTCTCCCACTAACCTCTTCAGCCTCTTTATGGAGATATGACCTAGTCTCCTATGCCACAACATTGATGAGTTTTCATTTATTCTACCATGCTTATTGCCATCTGTATTATGCAGGGAATAATAGGATTGTTCAAACACACGATCAAGACACATTTTATATAAACTATCAACTAATAAACCAGTACTAATTACAACTGAATCCTTGATAATCCTAAGAGAAGAGTTTCCAAAAGAGAAAGTAAACCCTCTCATATCAAGTTTTGATACTGAAATTAAATTTCTAGAAAAGGATGGAACATAGAATGTGTCCTCCAGATCAAGAACAAATCCAGATGCTAAAGTAAGTCTATAAGTCCCTACAGCATTCACTTGTGAACGTGTCTTATTCCCCGAAAGGATGCTTTGTTCACCCTGATGTGGAGGCCTTTGGAGTAGGAAACCTTGAATAGATTTGGCAATATGAACAGTAGAACCAGAATCAACCCACCAAGTACTTACAGGAACATCTACCAAATGAGATTCATGACAAACATAGGATGAGAGATTACCTCTGCCTTTCTTTTCCAGCCATGTCTTGTACTTCACACAATCTTTCTTTAGATGTCCACCTTAACGCAGAATAAGCATTTGCCATTTTTGCCTTCTTTCTTCTTCTTCTTGCCCTTCTTCTGGACATTCTTGCCTTTCTTAGCTTGAGCATTTCCTTTATGAAAGGTAAAATTAACTTGATTCCTTTCCCCTTTCAATCTCTCTTCCTCTTGAACACACATGGTCATCAACTCATTTGGTGACCAATTCGCTTTATGTGTGTTATATGAGATTTTGAAAGCCTCATAGTCACTAGGAAGAGAGTTGATGATGAAATGCACTAAGAAAGCATTAGATATGGTAACTTCCATGGCATTCAGCTAGGCTGCAATATCTCTCATCATCATGATATGCTCTCTAATACTGCCACTACCAGTGTATTTCATTAAGGAAAGTCTAGCCATTAACATGCTATGTAACGCCCCGAAAATTTTAAAGTGTTAAGAAAATATGAATAATGTGGTTATTATACATTAGTATTGTCATTAAATTGAAATAATTAGAATTTGGGATTAATTAATGGTAACATACGTCACCCCAGTGTCGTACACAGAGGTGCGCACTCCCACAAGGCGACACTGGAAAACGACAACGAAATAAAAATCCGAGAACATCATAATTTCCAGAAAAATGTGGAGATCTCAGGAATATAAATATCTGAATTTTTCGGTGTATGGACTTCGAGGATAAGTCGACGCGACTATTTTCGGGTGATTTTTCACCTAGTGTAAAATAAAATCCAAAATTTAAATAAAAATCACCATAATTTTAAAACCATCACATTAGTCTATGGTTGAATTTTTAACACAAACGGACCCCGTTTGAATACATAAAAATGTGAATCATTAGGCCAGCCGAATTAAGGGCCAATTACGGTGGAAATTTTATGGGATTTCTGGGTTGCCTACGTGTGGGGCTTTGAGAAGGCCACCGCACCAAGGATGAAGGTAACACCTAGTTACCTTAGGTGTTAAACTCAGGTTGCATGCATGTAAAACGTGTCCCCAGCAAAACCCAATCAGTTTTACTGTGACACCTCAAGGGCGACGTGCCGTTGTGCATGATGTGCGTTGGAGGCTATAAAAATACACCAAAGGCTTTCGTACCTATCTTTCTGAACTTTTCTCCTACTGAGATGTTGCGAGGTGTGTTGTGAGGAAGCTGTTGTTGCGTGTACAAGCACCACAGTTGGGGTGAACTGGAGCTATTGTTTGCTCTCTTGCACCTTGTTCTTGCTCGAGCTCTTGCTGGAGCTGTTGCTGGGTAATGGTTGAGGAGCCATCTTGGAGGCTGCTGCTGCTACAACAACAAGCTTCACCTGCATATTCCTCCACTTGTGGTCCTTTCTTCATTTTCATCAATTAGGTAGGATTCTCTTCCTTTCTCACTCTTTTCTAAATCCTTGACTCCCACCTTTGTTAAAGAGGTCATGATCACCTACTTACTTGCTTTAAACTTGTGAATTCTCTTTTGAAACTGTGTATCCATCCCTTATAATCATGTTTTAGTTGTGTGTCTGTAGGATTCACTTCCATCCCATTCTTCTTCCTACACCTCAACTTAGTTCAATAGTTTGAGGTGATCCTTCACCATGTGTAAGCTATTTCCCAGATTCAGGAAGTAGTTCCATGACAAGAATTGAGCCTTCATCATGTTTAACTTAGTGTTTGGTCATGAGAGGTAACACATCATTTCCCTTCCATCATAACTTGTTTAAATCTGAAATCCTATTGATCTCCTTGTGTAATGAAGATTGAACTATGACAGTTCTTTCTTTTCCTGAGAGTTGAATCATTAAGAGACCATGAAAATCTCAAGTAAGTGTGCTTTGATAAGTAACGGATGGAAGAAGAAAGAAAAATTGTAGGATCATTGCTCTTCCGGTAATTTTCCTTGAATTTGCTTCTCTTTTGATCATTCATGTAAATCATGTTCCATATGTTCTCTTTCACTTCCTTGTAAAATTGGTTTGTTTTTTGAGGTCAAGATCATGCTTATGTAAGTCTTAAACATGGTAGGGGTCATAGGAAAGCTTGGTAGAACAACTTTTAGATGATTTTGATCCTTTTCTAAAAGTTCACATAGTACCTGTCGACAACCATATCTCTAGCTGTCGACAGGGCCATGTTCCCAGAACTCAGAAGGTTCTGTCTGATAGTGGTTGTCGACAGGCAGTCCTCTGGCTGTCGACAAGCCCTGTCAGAGTTGCATTTCAGCTTCAATGAGAGCCTCACCTGTCAACAGGTACAACCTAACTGTCGACAGGCACAGCCAGTCCTGGAAATCAGCACCTACCTTGACTCATTCCTTGATCGGAACTACACTCAATTGTTCTAACAAAATGTTTACTCATTCCTAAATGTTTCTACCACTTAAACACCTACTAAACTAGTCAAGTTTCCTTTATTTTTACCATGAGTTATATCTTCAAACTTCCGAACATAATTGACCTTGTGAGAGCATTAATTTCTGAAATCAATGAAGGAACGGAGTTCCTTCGTTCTTATGTGTGATCTATGAGTGAAAACTTGTGTATCCTTGATCTATTGCAAGAATGTATGTGTTATGATGACAAGTTGTGAGTCTTTGGACTCGTTTGAGAAATATGCCTGGCAAATATAGGGCTGGTTCAGTCCTGGGGGGAGCGTCCGAATTCGTCAGTAGCCGCGCGGGGGCGATGAGAATTTGTGGATGTTGGCATGCATCAGTTCGTGTTTGATTAGTCATCATATCATGCTTGTGTGTGTGAAAATGTGTCTGACTCTGAATTCAAGTATCATCCTGAGTTATTGATCTTGCTTCTAAACTATTCTTGTTCAATACGTGATATCAATTTGGCTCATTTATCCAATTTCTTGAACACTCAGTGCTAGCTATACATATGATCTTATCTTGAGATTATACGTTTGAATCCTTTCTATTGCAAGGAATTGAATTCTACTGGGCTAGTTAGCTCATCAAATTCCACTTTTTCAGGTAATCTACAATTTTACAAGGCGGGACTTCGGGACTTGTGTGTGGAGAGACAAACCATGGTGGCATTTTATTTTTACAATGTAAATCAAGAACCATGTAACACCTATTGAATGGTGAATAATAATTTTTATTTAGTGAAGCCTCTGAGTAAATTTACTGTTCAATTAGTTCAATTTTACTCTTGATTTCTCGTTCGCTCACGTTCCGGCATTTATAGATATATTAAATGACGGGATGTGACATGCTAGCCTTTCCCTTGTCAGAAGTGACAAATTGTTCCTCAATAGCCTTTAGAAATCCACCAGCAGTCTTCTGCTCTGGGATTGATCCCTTGATGTTTAGACTTACATGCCCTTGAAGGAACAATAAGCACAAATGGTTGGACCTCTCCCACTTCTCATAGATGCTTTTCTGTTCTACTGTTGTAACACCCTGACGCGGAATATCAGAGCGGGATTACAGTTATTAAATAGTATAGAGCGAGAAAATAAAGGCAAACCATTGCACAAATGGAATAATACCCAATAAACTCAAATTTCATTAATAATCCACCAACTTCATTACAATCACCAACAACTCACTAACTTCATGTACTAACTATTACATCAATTGATCAGAGCCAAAACTACGGCCCAGAGCACTTTATTGAAAATCCAAACTAAAACATCATAACTATCTGACTCATTCTATACCAACTACTAAAGCTATGGTTGCTGAAATGGTCACTCCTGAGCATCATCCTCAGTCCCGTCCTCGTGAGTGTGGTCATCATCAGACTCACCTGAAACACATTAAATAAAAATGCAGGATGAGCAAATAATGCCCAGTAGGACTTAATATCTCATGGACACAAGCATGGTTTAAATAATTAATGTCTTAATGGCAGGTTAACTTGAGAGAAGAGTCATGTAGATCAAGCAATGAAAATGAGAAAACAATAGCATCTGGTACAGGGAAAATAACTCAACGAGAATGATAATAGAATGTCCATGTAACGATATATCATGTAATTTGCACAACGTGCTCTAGTAACGATAAGTGTACTGGTATAGATAGTACTTTGATTGTCATAGATTAATATTGATAGTATGTTGGCATTGGATGCATGCCGTAACACATCCTTGATCATTTTAGCTCCCATGGGCACTGACGCTTTTCGGGTGCTCCTCCCAGGACCTGATCGGGCCCCATTGCGCTGGCATTAGTCATTTCTTTATCTTAGACAATCACAAGAATGGCCAATAGAGTACCAAGAAGAGACAAGTTAGTACTAAACGAGATAGATGAAAGCGTAGAGAGAACTTGAATAGATGAGAGGATATAGAGAGCAGATGAGATAGGGGTATGATCGTAAAATCACGTTAAACATTGATAGTAACGGTTGCACAGCACACCATTGCGGGCCGGCAATCTGGTAGAAGTCACCACCACCCACTAGCCGTGCTGTGTACACAACTAGATGGTCCGGCGTGATCATAAGATAAGCAAAGAACACACTAAAGTCATGGCCACCAAAATGACATTTTCATGTCCTGGTACATTTTGGTTGTGCCTGGGTGAATGGTATACTTGGTCTTGTGGGCTTCATCCATCAACTTTCTCTTCAGTTCTTCATTGTCAGGCACGCAAGTCCTGGCTTGGAATAATATCCTTCCATCTTCAGTGATGGAGAAGTCTGGCTTGTCGGCTATGGTCTCTTTAACTCTAACTTGGAATGGATCATTTGCCTGTTGCTCTCTGATCTTGACAAATATGTCGGGTTGTGCCCTAAGGTTAGCCACTATCATCTTATCACTTCTCTTTTCAATGTTCAGGTCCAAACTGGAAAATTGTTCGAACAATTGCATCTCGCCCATGACTAGACAGGATAAAGAAGTTACTGGCTTCTTACTGAGTGCATCAGCTACTGCATTACCTTTGCCTGGATGGTATTGGATATTGAAATCAAAGTCATTCAAGCACTCCATCCATCTCCGTTGTCGCATATTGAGCTCCTTCTGGGAAAATAAGTATTTCAAACTCTTGTGGTCGGAGTAGACAATAAATTGCTCCCCATATAGGTAATGTCTCCAAATCTTAAGTGCAAATACCACCGCAGCCAATTCTAAGTCATGGACTGGATAGTTGACTTCATGTGGCTTCAACTACCTTGAAGAATAGGCTATCACCCTTTCATTCTACATTAATATGCAGCCTAGACCGATTCCAGAAGCATCGGTGTAGACTGAGAATCCTGCGCCCTCAACTGGTAATGCTAGGATAGGTGTAGATGTAAGCAATTACTTCAGTGTCTGGAAGCTCTTCTCACACTCCTTGCTCCAGACATAGGGGTTCTCTTTCCGCATGAGACGCGTAAGAGGTACAGCTATTTTGGAGAAGTCTTTTATGAACCGTCTATAATATCCAGCCAGTCCAAGAAAACTTCTTATCTCTGTGACATTTGCCGGCCTTTCCCAGTTGAGTACAGCTTCTACCTTGGAAAGATCGACATCGATACCATCCTTGGAAATGACATGGCCTAGGAACGACACCTCCTCGAGCCAGAATTCACACTTGCTCAATTTGGCGTAGAGTTGGTTGTCCCGCAAGATTTGTATAGCGATCCTTAGATGCTCCTCGTGCTCTTCTTTGGTCTTGGAGTATATGAGAATATCATCGATAAAAACCACGATGAACTTGTCGAGGTAGGACCGATAAATACTGTTCATTAGTTGCATGAAAGCTGCAGGAGCATTGGTTAGTCCAAAAGGCATGACTACAAATTCATAATGACTATACCTGCTCCTGAAAGTCGTCTTGTAGATATCTGCATCTTTAATCCTCATTTGATGATATCCCGATCTAAGGTCAATCTTAGAAAAATACTTTGCTCCTAATATCTGATCAAATAACTCATCGGCGCGAGGCAGAGGGTACTTGTTCTTGATAGTAAGATTGTTCAACTGCTTGTAATCGATGCATAACCTCATGGATCTGTCCTTCTTCTTGAAAACATCACTGGTGCTCCCCAAGGAGAAGTACTTGGCCTGATAAATTCCTTTTCTAAAAGTTCCATCAGTTGCTCTTTCAACTCTTTCAACTCAGCGGGGGACATCCTGTATGGTTGTCGTGAAACCAGTGCAGCTCCAGGTACGAGATCAATTGAGAAATTCACATCTCTCTTGGGTGGAATGCCTGGCAGCTCATCGGGAAACACGCCGGGATATTCTTGTGTTATATGAATGTCTGATAGCTTGGTTGCTTTCTTCTCAACTACAATTGCGGCAAGAAATGTCACACAACCCTTTCTCATCATATTTTGTGCCTTTATAGCAGAGATGAGAGACAAGTGTCTCTTGTGTCTACGCCCCCATAAAGGTTAACTTAGGGAATTCACCAAAGGAAATTTTCCCTCTTCTACAATCCACGATAGCCCCATACGTGGATAGCCAATCGACTCCCAGAATGACATCGTAGCCCTCCATGGGCATACATATCAAATCAGCTCTAAGATTGAGATCACCAATCTTAACATCAGCTAAAGGAAAATATTTATTCAATTGAGCCTTTTCTCCCAATGGTGTAGTAACAGGCAATTCAAATTCCATGGATGTGGGTTTTTCATTTAATGTGTCAGCAAATGCTTGTGATATAAAAGAATGTGTTGCACCAGTATCAAATAATACAAAAGCTGACTGAGAGAATACTGGTAAAGTACCTTCGACGACCCCACCTTCCTCGGTGGTTTCCACTTCTTGTAAGGTCTGCAGTCGGCCGGACTTCTTCATTCCCATAGGACGCTTTTCATTCTCCTTAAGCAATGGGCACTCGGGAATCCGATGCTCTCTACTCCCACAACGAAGGCATGCACCACCTTCCTTCAGCACTCTTCTGCGATATGGCCCATCTTGTCACAGTGTTTGCATCTGGGCTTGTTGTTTGGGGCGGTAGAAGTGGGGACTTTGGGCTTTCGCTCCTAGCTTGGCCCATCAGTGATACTTAACGGCCTTTTCTTGCCGTTAGTAGGCTTGCTCAGCGCTCTCAAGGTCTGCTCCTTCTTGAACATTCTGCCCTTGATGTGCTCGGTGAGTTTAGTCGCATCCTCTAGGCACTGTGCTCTCCTGACCATCTCTGGATAGGTCTGAATATCAAATGGTGCCAGTTGTGTGATATAAGCGGGTCTCGGCCCGTTAAGAAAGCGCTTGGCCTTCATTCTCTCTGTGTTAACCAAATGATTGGCGTAGCGAGCCAATTGGGAGAACTGTGCCTCATATTCAGAAACAGTCAGGTTCCTCTTCTTTAGAGCGGTGAACTCAACAGATTTCCTCTTTTGAACTCTTTCTGAAAAATATTTGGAGTTGAAATGCTCCTTGAATTCATTCCATGTGAATTGTGCATCAGCCCTTGTAGCTTCAATGGACTCCCACCACGCACGGGCGTCCCTTTCTAGCTGGAATGTTGCCAACAGTAGCTTATCACCATCCGCGCATTGCATAACGCGGAAGATGCGCTCGGTTTCCTTGAGCCAATTTTCTACCTCATCAGGATCTATGGTCCCGCTGAACCGAGGTGAGTTCAGGTTGTGAAAATTTCTGTGTAGTTCTCCGGCTCCTCGGTTGTTGTTATTGTTGGTTCCAGCAGCATGAAGCAAAGCCTGCGTAAACTGCTGTATGGTCTGTTACATGTCACGGAGTTATGCACGCTCTGCTGCCATTGTTGTGTTTTAAGTTCCTTCAAAAGAGAATGTTTAATGTAAGTTACTGAGTTTGCACTAAGTTGTGCATGTGTGAGTTCATTTTATCTTATTACCCAAGGTTCTACCCATCTCACATAGGTATGGAACGTAGACTCTAAGTCGAGGCAGGTCAAACCTAGATCATCCTATACTCAAGAATAACCTAGGCTCTGATACCACAAAACTGTAACGCCCTAACGCGGAATATCGGAGCGGGATTACAATTATTAAATAGTACAGAGCGAGAAAATAAAGGCAAACCATTGCACAAATGGAATAATACCCAATAAACTCAAATTTCATTAATAATCCACCAACTTCATTACAATCACCAACAACTCACTAACTTAATGTACTAACTATTACATCAATTGATCAGAGCCAAAACTAGGGCCCAGAGCATTTTATTGAAAATCCAAACTAAAACATCATAACTATTTGACTCATTCTATACTAACTACTAAAGCTATGGTTGCTGAAATGGCAACTCCTGAGCATCATCCTCAGTCCCATCCTCGTGAGTGTGGTCATCATCAGACTCACATGAAACACATTAAATAAAAATGCAGGATGAGCGAATAACACCCAGTAGGACTTAATATCTCATGAACACAAGCATGGTTTAACGTGTCGGACCCGCCAGCTGTGACCCCACTGATATCGCGGCGGGTCGCGCCGTCGCGATAACAGGGAGGGTCCGCCATTTTCCCTTTTTCCCTGGGTAAACCTGTTTGCTATAGGGCACTTCTAAATTGCATATAAAATTGCACGGTTATCTAAAAAGCATGAAACTAGATTTAAATGAAAGTACACACATAGACCTATCAACATGATTAATTTGAAAATAGACAAAGTTTAGGCATATTGTGCTCAAGTGACATATCAGTGACCTAAACATGCGCAGACAGGGATCAATGAATTAATTAGAGATGGATACATGATAAAAATTAGACAAACTAGGGGCGTTTGAAAGCTAACACGATGTACTATTTATGAGAATTTTCTCATGGCATGGGGTCATGTGTGATCGAGGTTTAAGAGTAAACATGAAGGGTCGGGTACATGGAACTGTCAGGGATTCAAAGAATTAATTCTCCCTCATGGGAGATCGAAATGGAGCGAAACTAGAGGGCTTTTGCTCGGGAACATGAATTCTTCCTAGGGTAATTTTTACACGGATTTGGCTTGAGATATTGCCTACCCTTTTCGCGGAGTAAGAAAACTAGGGTTTAATGACGAAAATAGGATGAAATCCCTTGCTCCAAGCCTTCTCCTCCAAGCACCTTCCATCCAGAACTCCTCCTCTTCGTTCCTCAGAGCTCCAACTGTGGTCTATGGGTTGCTAGGGCCGAGTTTAGGGTGTTTTGATTGCCAATTAGAGTCCTTTCTATCTAAAACTCCTCCCTCCTATTAAAAATCCAAATTTCCATATTTATCTTCCCACTTTCTCTCATTTATCCACCTAATAAGGCTGGGAACAGATCTAATTTCGTGGGTAGAGGGTTAGGGTAAGTATAGGACTCCTTTTTAGGATATATATGGGTTATTTAGTATTTATCTTAACCCCTTTTCATTTATTTAATTAATTAGGTACGAATTTAACCTAATTACCTCTCATCCCATGATGGGCTCTCCTCATTTGGGCCCAATAAACCATGTTAGGACCATTAGTACAACCCATTGCTAATTTATCTTAATGGGCTTTGATTTAAATCATTCTAATTCTATTTATTCCCCTTTTTATTCAATTAATTCTATTTTCCTCATTTATTAAAAATAGAAATTTTATTTTTATTTGAGTTTTAAAAATCAAGGGTGCTACAACTGTACTCTCGACAGTGAGCTTAGCAGGTTGTTCATCTCTAAGAGCAATATCAAGATCCATACACCCTAAGGCAAACATTACTCTTTGTTTCCATTCAGTGAAATCTGCCCCAGTCAAATAAGGTACTTTACTTGTGAAAGGTGCAAAGAGTGGAGAAGTAGCTGAAACACAAACTACATGCTCACATGAATATGGCTATTATAACTGAAGCAAGTTATGAGGCATAAAATTAAAATTCTAGTAGACAACTTGATGATAAAACTATTACAATGCACACTTTGATATCAAGAAAATTGCACCTTTGGATACTAAAATTTTTATGAGTCTCCATGCACACAATAATATTCTATCCTACTTATGTCACGAACATGAAGTACTCCTTTGGGAGTTAAACTCCACTTCAAAGCCATAAGCACAAAATTAAAATGTTATCACATAATATGCCATCGTTAATCTTTAAAGATATACTCTATCATTCTCTATGCATAAGGCCACTTTGGTGGTCAACTTATACATTTTGAACAATAAAAATGTTGGGTTGAGTGTGAATATAATTCATTTCTCCTCACATTTTGATGATGACAAGTTGTGATTTTAATGCATAACAATTGGAACATGTGAAATGCATCACACCTGAAATAACAATATTCAAAAAGCATGTTTCCAAGCACATTTATCATTTATATTCATGATAATATATTTAACTAATGATTTATGTGTTTATTTCTCAGGGACAAACATTTATTGCAAGGGTGGTGTCGACACACCTCACACTGGTGTCGACACAATGTTCCAAGCCCTAAGGCAAAAGATGAAGAAATGGTCATCTAGTGTCGACACTAGACCAGGGTAGGTCGACACTAGAGACAGATCCCAGAGAAATATGTTAACAGGCTACTATCTCAGGTCGACACTCAGATGGTGTCGACACTAGAGAGCCTTCCCAGAAGGCCTATTTTTCAGATGGCTACAGCAGGTCGACACGAGATGATATCAGGTCCACACTAGATGCCTCTCCCAGGGAACTGTTTTGCCCAGTCTGGGACAGTGTGTCGACACACCTCATGGGCAGGTCGACACACTCCGGAATCTCTGTGACTTAAAGATTCTCCTGGACACGTGGCACCCTAGGGAATTGTTGGGTTAGCCTTGGATCATGTGCCCACGACCCCCAAGGGTACACTTGGACTATTAGGGGTATAAATAGCCTCCTATTGGCTATCCAACATGTAAGAACCCTTTCAGAGCCTCCCAGAAATCCCGTTGGCGGCTAGAAGGTTTCTCCTCCCTGTTCTTGTCTTCCTGGTGCTTCCTCAAGACAGATTCTCATCTGTTCAAGCATGAGAAGTGGAAATTGATCGTTGAAGAAGCAATTGGATCAACTCAAGGAAGCAGATCAAGTAGAAGCCGACTCTTGTGAAGAATTCAAGGAAGATCCTGAAGATCAGATTGCAGAGCATCGCCCAAGAACTTCCAGAGATCAAAGCTCTTCACAATTCGACCTTCTATAAGGGAGTACATCTGAAGAGAAAAGCTCATCAATACAATTCTCATTTTCCTTTTCTCTTCTGAGTGATTCTGAGATTGTGCATGGGTTGTTGCATGAGTCTCATGAATTAACTCTTGTTGGACTACATCTGTTGCTAGTGATGACCAAACTTTCCCCATATAAATTACTTCACTTATTTATATACATTAATTTTGATGATTAACAAAATAGTACTAATGAATTACTTGAGCTTTGAGAACAGGAAATAAAAGAAAAATGAAAGTTCAAGACAATCAGGTAAGTCTCATCTCATGCTTTGTCCAAGTCTTTGTATCGACTTCTATTGATAAGCAGAACGATTTCCTTTCTGACCAAAAAATTCAATCAAATCGATACCGTAACGATTTCTTAAAGATGTCGCAACGATTTCTTTAGTTCTCGTAACGATTTCTTTAGAACTCACAACGACTTTCTAGCCGTAACGATTTCGTAAGTTCTCGTAACGATTTCTTTAGAACTCATAACGACTTGGTAGCCATAACGATTTCTTTAGTTCTCGTAACGATTTCTTTAGAACTCACAACGACTTTCTAGCCGTAACGATTTCGTAAGTTCTCGAAACGATTTCTTTAGAACTCATAACGACTTGGTAGCCGTAACGATTTCTTTAGTTCTCATAACGATTTCTTTGAAACTCGTAACGACTTGGTAGCCGTAACGATTTCTTTAGTTCTCGTAACGATTTCTTTGAAATTCGTAACGACTTGGTAGCCATAACGATTTCTTTAGTTCTCGTAACGATTTCTTTGAAACTCGTAATGACTTGGTAGCCGTAACGATTTCTTTCTGTCTCGTAACGATTTCTTTGAAATTCGTAACGACTTGGTAGCCGTAACGATTTCTTTAGTTCTCGTAACGATTTCTTTGAAACTCGTAACGACTTGGTAGCCGTAACGATTTCTTTAGTTCTCGTAACGATTTCTTTGAAACTCGTAACGACTTGGTAGCCGTAACGATTTGCTTTGCGCAACGATTTCTTTAGAGTTCATAACGACTTGATAAGTGTTCATAACGATTTGCTTTGCGCAACGATTTCTTTAGAGTTCATAACGACTTGATAAGTGTTCATAACGATTTGCTATGACTCATAACGATTTCATAAGTCATACAGTCATCGATTTCATATCTTGATATCTTATTCATCTTAAAGCATTGACCAGTCAAAGTCCACGTAGACATCTCTCTGACGCTTTTGCATTTATGAGATCTGAACATATCTCTGCATGCATGCAGACCATATCATCCTTTATCGTGCCTACTCTGATAACGTCCTTTAGACTTAAGCTATTTGGCATTACTATTTTCTTGACTATTGCTACTGACGTTGACTGACATCAGAGACAGCTTATCTGTCTGCTATTTAAGATTGACATCTGTGCAGACCTCTGAACTAGCTTCATGGTACAACGTTAAACAAATAGAAGCCATCGGATATCTTTGAAGATCTCATCTCTTTGCGTGCTTAAGTAATCAAAAGACTGAGGACAGGAAGCTTCCAAGACTCCAGATGTCATTCAGTCTAACGACTACTCAAAAGAGAGACAACGGACTCTTTAACGTCTAGATTTCAAATTGAAGATATATATACAAGTCAGAAGATCAGAAGATGTAAAAAAACGTTCGAGAAAAACATTCAAATTCTTCTGAAGAAAGTTTAGAGCAGAAAACTTCATTCCTCTTAGCTTTTGCTCTTTTGCTCTCTACTAGCTAGTGAAAGATCATTTGAAGAGAGCTTGTGTAGTTCTGAGAGTGAGCCTAGATTTAGATTCTTTGCTCTCAGTGCTAGGTCCTTCAGATCATTGCTTGTTGCAGTTTGATCTAGGGGCTTGTCTTTCAAACCTCTCTTTGTGTTGTTCCCTTCTGGTGTGAAGGAAGACCTGGTGGTATCCAGGGTGTTGTTCCCTTCTGGTGTGAAGGAAGACCTGGTGGTATCCAGGGTGTTGTTCCCTTCGGGTGTGAAGGAAGACCAGCTGAGCTGGGTGTTGTTGTGTCCTTAAGGGGGACTGTACCCTTGATTAGTGAAATCCTGAGGTATTGCTCAGGGACTGGACGTAGGTCTCCTGTGGAAAGGAGTTCCGAACCAGGATAAAAATCCTACTGTCTTGTGGTTGTATTTTGTGTGATTGCTATCTCATTTCCTCTAACTCTAACCTTCATTTAAGTTGTTGTGTAATCCTTTTAGTGAACAGGTTTTAATCGAAGATCAAATTTTTAATAACCCATTCACCCCCCCTCTGGGCTAGCTAGCTGGGCAACAAGTGGTATCAGAGCGAGTCTCTTCGACAAAGAAGAAGATCCAACGATCTGAAGAGCAAAGATCAATGGCAGCCCAAGGCAACTTCGAAGGTCAGTCAGTCAACAGACCACCTTTGTTTGATGGTGAAGATTATCCGTATTGGAAGACCAGAATGGAATATTTTCTACAAGGCCACGACTATCAAATCTGGTCGATAGTAGAAGAAGGTGACCTGGTTGTCACAAATGAGAAAGCACAATGGACAGATGAAGATAGAAAGAAAATCTCCTTGAACTGTAAAGCCAAGAGCGTTTTATGTTGTGCTCTAAGCAAGAAGGAGTTTAACAGAGTCTCAGCCTGCAAATCCTCCATGGAAATGTGGGAAAAGATAAGGATCACATACGAAGGTACAGATAAAGTAAAGGAGACAAGAATCGACATTCTTGTCACTTAGTATGAGAGATTTCAAATGCAGTCAGGTGAGTCAATCACCCAGATGTTCAGTCGATTCACTGACATCACCAATGGTTTAGATAGTCTAGGAAAGTCCTATGAGATTGCAGATATGGTATGAAAGATTCTCAGATCCTTGCCATCTTTATGGACACCAAAGGTTACAGCTATCGAAGAAGCTAATGACCTTAAGGGAATGTCAGTAGAAAAGCTCATCGAGTCCCTCATGGCCCATGAGATCAACATGGAAAGGCTAGGAGAATCATCTAGCAGAAAGAAGCACTCCAATGCTTTGAAAGCAGAAGAAGAGTCATCAGAAGCAAGCTCTAGCGGGAGTGAGGTAGACAGCGAAAATGAAGAAGCAATGCTCTCTAAGAGATTGCAGCGCATCCTGGCCAAGAAGAAAAAATTTCAATCCGAAAGAAGGTACTTTAAGAAAAATAAAGACTTCAAAAGATCAGATGGCAAAGAAATGAAGAAAGGAGAGACCATCTGTTATGAATGCAAGAAGCCTGGACATATCAAGGCAGATTGTCCAATGCTAAAGAAAAATGATCACAAGAAGAAGGATAGCTCCAAGAAGTTCAGAAGATACAAGAAAAAGGCAATGGCAGCTGCTTGGGAGAACAGCAGTGACTCAGACAGTGAGTCAAGCTCAAGCAGTGATGAAGAAGAAGCCAACCTGGCTCTCATGGCCAACATCGAAGAAAAGGTAACCTCTGACTCTTCTTTCGATTCTTGTAATAATTCTGATTCAGATTCTGACAATTTGGAAAGCGCCTTTAATGAACTTTACGACAAATATAAAGAGGTGTCTAAATTACTTAAGATTAGTAAGAAGAATAATACATGCTTAGAAAACACTAACTCAGACTTAAAAACAGAAAATGAAGAACTAGAAAAGCAATTAATCGAACTAAAAAGAAGAAATGAATTGTTGTGTGAAGACTTAAAAGTTAAGAATAAACAAATAACAAAATTAGAAAAACAAGAAAGTGTAGATGAATTAAGTAAAGAGATTAAAAATCTAAATGAAGAAAATGAGAAATTAGCAAGCACATTAGAAAAATTTACAAATGGTAAGAATCCCTTAATATTAAAAGGAGCTAGACGCTCAGGTAAGAGAAAAGATGGTGTAGGCTACACACCACCTGAAAATGCAGAAACTATAATTCCACCTAAGGTGTATCCAACTCCAAGATTTGTTCCTGAGGAAAATACAGCCTATAAAGCTAATTTTAAGTATATTGAAAGAGTAACAAAAACATCATGTTGTAGTCACTGTAATAAGCTAGGTCATTTAAAATCCACCTGTCCAACAAGACATAAGAAGTGGATAATGAAAGTAAAAAATAATGATACTGACCCATCAGGACCCAAAAGAACTTGGGTACCTAAAGCTTGATGTCTTAATTTCAGGTTAATCCTCGAGCATCCAAATGGTATTTGGATAGTGGGTGTTCAAGGCACATGACAGGAAACCTGAAGCTGTTTTCCCATCTCCAAGCTGAAGAAGGAACAGTCACTTATGGAGATAATGGGAAAGGAACTGTAGTAGGCAGTGGATCAGTAAATAGCAAAGGAAAAACAGTCATAGAAGATGTGCTTTTAGTCAAAGGATTAAAGCACAACCTCATCAGTATAAGTCAACTGTGTGATAGAGGTCATCAAATCAAGTTTCAAGAATCAAAGTGCAGCATACTAAAGGATGGAGCAGTAATCTTTGAAGCAAATAGAGAGAAGAATCTGTACGTGCTCTACCTTGAAGAACTCAAAGAGCAAAATGTGTGTCTGGCAGCCAGCAAAGACAAATCAACTGAGTTGTGGCACAGAAGACTAGGCCACTGCAGCTTGGACGGATTGAACAAGCTCAGAAAGAGGAATCTTGTGGAAGGTCTACCAAAAGTCAATGGAAAATTGGAAAGTGTTTGTAGACCCTGTGCTAAGGGAAAGCACACAAAGAGTTCCTTCAAGTCAAAGACAGTGGTGACTACCTCAAAACCCTTAGAGCTCCTACATATGGATCTATTTGGACCAATGAGGACTACCAGTCTTGGAGGAAAGAATTTTGGATTTGTCATAGTAGATGATTACTCAAGATTCACATGGGTATCATTCTTAGAGCATAAAGATGATAGTTTTGATAATTTTGTCAGTTTCAGTAAGAAGGTCCAGAAAGATCAGAAGTTCAGTATTGTGTCCATTCGATCAGACCATGGTGGTGAGTTCCAAAATGAAAAGTTTGCTAGATTCTGTGATGATCAAGGAATTCAGCACAATTTCTCAGCACCAAGGACACCACAGCAAAATGGTATAGCTGAGAGGAAGAACAGAACTCTCTTGGATATGGCAAGAACCATGCTCTCTGAATATGAGCTACCAAGATATTTTTGGGCTGAAGCAGTCAACACAGCCAGTTACATTGTCAACCGAGTAATGATCAGGCCAATACTGAAGAAGACTGCATATGAGTTGTTCAAAGGAAAGAAGCCCAAGGTAAGTCATTTCAGAATCTTTGGATGTCCTTGCTTTATTCACAACAACGGAAAAAGGGACATTGGTAAGTTGGATGCCAAGTCAGATGAAGGCATCTTTATGGGGTATACTTCTAAACCCAGAGGCTATAGAGTTTTCAATAAACGCTCACTATTAATTGAACAAACTGTGCATGTTATTTTTGATGAAACTAACCCTTCCTTGAGAAAGGAAGTAGATAGTGATAATGATGATGCAGATGAACTGTCCAAAAAGCTTAAAGATACATCAATTGAGGACAAGGATGATCCACCTCTGGAAGAATTACAACAAGAAGAAATTACTCATGAAAATCTTCCAAAGGAATGGAGATACAAGAAAGATCACCCACTTGAGAATATCATTGGTGATCCATCCATAGGGGTAAGAACAAGAGGTAATGTAATCCCTTGTGATTATTTAGCCTTTGTTTCTCAGATAGAGCCTAAGACAGTCAATGAAGCTTTAACTGATGAATCTTGGATAATAGCCATGCAAGATGAATTAAATCAATTCAAGAGAAACCAAGTATGGTCACTTGTTCCTAGACCATCAGATCATCCAGTTATTGGCACCAAATGGGTGTTCAGAAACAAATTGGATGAAACTGGTGTAATCCTAAGAAACAAGGCCAGATTGGTAGCTCAGGGCTATTCTCAAGAGGAAGGCATAGATTTCGATGAAACCTATGCACCTGTAGCTAGACTTGAGGCTATTAGAATCTTACTTGCATATGCATCAGCTCTAAACTTGACACTATTTCAAATGGATGTTAAATCAGCATTCTTAAATGGTTTTATAAAAGAGGAAGTGTATGTTGAACAACCTCCAGGTTTTGATGACACCGAATTTCCTAATCATGTTTTCAAACTCCATAAGGCATTATACGGTTTAAAACAAGCACCTAGAGCCTGGTATGAAAGGCTTAGCTCTTTTCTGTTAAATCATGGTTTCAATAGAGGCAAAGTAGATAGCACATTATTCATAAAGTCAAAGGTCAATCACATACTATTAGTTCAAATCTATGTAGATGATATCATTTTTGGTTCTACTGACAAATCTCTTTGCAAGTATTTTGAGAAGCTTATGCAGGGAGAATTTGAAATGAGTATGATGGGGGAGCTAAACTACTTCCTTGGATTGCAAGTCAAGCAAGGGAAGGAAGGCACCCACATCTGTCAAGCCAAATACACCAAGGAACTCCTGAAGAAGTTTGGATTCGATAATGCCAAACCACTGTCAACTCCAATGAGCACATCAACCAGAATGGACAGTGATCAAAATGGTAAAAAGGTAGATCAAAAGAACTATAGAGGTATGATAGGGTCTTTACTTTATTTAACAGCAAGTAGACCAGACATCTTGTTTAGTGTATGCATGTGTGCTAGGTATCAAGCAGACCCTAGAGAATCACACCTAATTTCTGTAAAAAGAATATTTAGATATTTAGCTAGAACTCATGATTTAGGTCTTTGGTATCCAAAATCATGTGAAATAGATTTAGTAGGATATTCTGATGCTGACTATGCTGGATGCAAGATAGATAGAAAGAGCACCAGTGGTTGTTGTCAATTTCTTGCAGGATGTTTGATATCATGGTCTTCAAAGAAACAAAACTCAGTGGCACTATCAACAGCTGAAGCTGAATATGTAGCTGCTGGAAGTTGCTGTACACAACTCCTTTGGATAAAGCAACAACTTGAAGACTTTGGATTAAATATCAAATCAATTCCATTGCTGTGTGACAACACCAGTGCCATTAATCTGACCAAGAATCCAGTTCAGCACTCAAGGACAAAACATATTGAGGTTAGATATCATTTTATTCGTGATCATGTTGCAAATGGAAATATAGAAATATCCTTTATTGATACAAATAGCCAACTAGCAGATATCTTCACAAAAGCCCTACCTGAAGAGAGATTTACATCTCTTAGAAGGGAATTAGGGATGTGCAATTTGTGAAAAGATTCCTGTATTTAAAATGGCATATAAATTTTTCAGAATAAATGAAAATTTTCTCTCTCTCTCACTTTAAGCAAAACTCAGTTTATTTACTCTTCCTTGACCGCTATTGTGTTAAAAGCAGTTTGACTCGTCAAACCCTTTTGTCGCCTTGTGCCGTTACCGCCTTTTGGCGCTTCCTGTTTTCGATAAAATAATCCTATTTAGTCAAATCGTTCTGGGAACGACTCATCTTCTACCTTTACCCTTTCTCCTTTATCTATTCACCCAAAGCCGATGCCCTAACGATTCCGGCATCGACTCTCTGCAAGATTTGAAGCTTTCCCCTCTTCCCGCGAAGAATCCCTCGAAAGCTTCCATCTCTTCCATCATCTCCCTTCTCCAGATCAGTTCTTCTCCTTTCTACCCATGGCCGCTCCGATGATCTCCGGAAGTGTAGGGGGCTACAGTGCTGAGTACCTGACCGCAGAACAGCAAGAAAGGTTCACCTTCGTGAAGACAAAGGTTGCGGAAACAAGGCAGTGGATGTTCCAAATCTCGAGAAGAATGGCATGGGAAGTATAGCAGAAACTCTGAGAAGGATGCAGTGGATGGAAATTGCCACTTTCACCGAGGTAAGCTATCCCGACCTGGTGAAAGCGTTTTATGTGTGCTTAAGGTCAGAGGCAGATGGGTCCCTTGTATCATCGGTAAAGGGAATCCAAATTAAAGTCGATCATGAGTTGTTGCACATGTTGTTTGGAGTGAAGACGTCTGGATTCAGTGGGGTTCATGCAGTGAACGATGAAGCAAAAGGCCTTGGCATTATAGGTCCAGGGTTTAGGCTAAGAGACGGAAAATTGGATATTAATCAGATGAATGCATACAACCGTCTTCTTCATTTCATTATTTGTCAAATTTTGGTTCCTCGCAGTGCCACCTTCTCAACGTGCACTAGGGCAGATTCTGATATGATGTTTTGGGCGATTCAACAAAAGGAGATTAATATGGCGCAAGTCATGTTGAAAAGGATGAAATTTGCCAGAGATCAAATATGGGATACAAAAAGTAAGTTAAATGTCTCATTGCCCTATGCTCATCTACTTACAAAGATTATCAAACACTTTGGAATAGATTTATCTGGGGCAGTCGTGGAGAAGATGGGCCAGTGTATAAGGTCCAGAAATCTCAAGAAAAGTGGTTTCTCTGTAATTGAAGGTGTATGGTCTAAGACCTCTGTGGCCGAAGGAGAGGCCATAATCGGTGATGTAGAAATTCCTGATGTTCAGGAAATGGCAGTAGTAACACCACCACCAGAGCAGCAGGCAGTAGCACCAGCACCGCAGCAGCAAGCAGAAGAGTCAGTAGCAGAGCAGCAAGGAGCTCAGTCAGCAGCAGAGCAGCAGGTAGTAGCACCAGCATTTCAGCCAGAATCTTTTACAGCTTCTGTAGTTGAGGAGGAAGTGGCAGATAAAGCCAGTGATTCGCCTACCTCAATAATTGGCTCAATTCTTAGGAATTTAGTTGAATCAGCTCTCACACTCGAATCGACTCACAGTCTGGTGAAATTGAAATGGAAGAAGCTGTGGCAGAAGGCCATATTGAAGAAACAATTCATGTGGAGCAGTCAAGTGCTCCAGTAGATCCAGTTGAAGAGGAAGCTCCTGCTCAGGGGGAGCAAATGGAAGTTGAAGAGGAAGCTCCTGCTCAGGGGGAGCAGTCTATTGAAGAACCAGCACCTCAAAGGAAAGGCAAAAGGATAGTTTACAGAAAACTCAGAAAGAGCCACAGGAAAGTCAATCTGAACCCGGTTTTGGAACTGTTAAAGGCTCAGGGAGTGATTCTGTCAGCAGTGCAGTCCAGTGTGCAAGGGATACTTGCTAGTCAAGCTTCAACCACCTCTGAGCTCTCGTCAGTCAAAAATGCAATGAAGTGGTTTAATAAAGAAATGTCTGATATGAAGTCGATGCTAGCAGGTCTTTCAAGGTCAAGTGAAGTTTCTCCTGCAGCTACTCAGAGTAGACCAGCTACTATTCCCCGGCCACCAGGGCCTCCGGTTCAAGAGTCTCGGCCAGCAGGGCCATCAGCTCAAGCATCAGGGCCACCAGGGCCACCAGTGCCAGCTTCAGGGTCATCAGGACCCTCTTCAGTTGTCAGAGAAGGTCAAGACAAAGGGAAAGAGCCCATGACAGCTACTAAGGCCCCTGACACTTCTACCCTTGCAACTCCAACCCTCTCTTCACCTTCATCTCCTTCTACAGCCCCTCCTGCACCACCAACTGTAAAACACCCTGTGCCTCGCACCCAACCATCTTCCTCTCTCATTTCATCTCAACCCTCCTTCTCTCCCACTCCTTCTCACACCTCAGCTCCATCATCACTCAATCCCAAACCTTCACCACCTTCTTCTTCAATCCCAAACACCTTTTCTATCCTCCTACTCCTCCTTCCTCTGTCACTATCATTCCGGAAAAACCTTCACTACTTGGTGTCTTTGACACAAATCTGCCGGATGATTTTGAGAGAAATATCCTTATCACCATTCTCTCCACTGCCACTCATATCCACAGGACTGATCCTCCCAGTCCTGCCAAGAAAAAGAGGAAACAATCATCCTCTGTCAGCATCCCCTCCTCACCATTATTTCCTCCTCTTTGGTACTCTCTTACCCTCGAGCCTCAAAGAAGATTCCTCTATAAGGAATATGTTCAAAAGTGCATCCTGTCCACCATCTATGGTATTCCTTTCCTCAACCTCTCTGAGCATCTAAGCATTGTTCTTCCTTTTACCCAACTGTCCCACCCTCAAAAATCCAAAATCTTTGAGGGCACTGAGTTCAAGACTGAAGATCAGTGGGCCAATGTCAAGGGCAACAAAGCTCAATTCAGCAAATATTTGACTGCCAGGGCAGAATCTCTTACCCATCGAGCTCACCCACTCACTCTTTCTGAGTGGTTCATTATTCAGCATAAGAACTCGTGGGGACCCTTCATTTTGAAAGAGATCAGAATTGCCAAGAATTTTCAGCTGTACAGTGATTTTTGCTATTTGAACAAGCTGCCTGAAGTACAGTTCTACCAATTTCATTCAGCCTTAGTGATGCTGAGATCAGAACGTCCAGTAAATCTTCCCCTCACAGTGGACTTTGCCAATCTCAAAGTTGACTCTCCAGTTCTTCTGCCAAAGCTACACTCTTTAGTGTTTGACTCAGATGCTGGATCCCATGCACTGGATATGTTTGCTAGGCAGATGGGCCGTTTGTCAGCCAAGTTGGGCAGATTACCCTCCTTCTTGCGGTTCATTTTCAGAGAATATCACTCTGGCCGCATCTCTTCCCAAACCTTGGCCCCACTCATTTCTGAATGTGAAAGGCTTACTCCCACCATATGGGAAACTCTCTACAAGGAACCCCATCTTCAATTACAGGCAATCAACAGTTCCTTGGTTCGTCAAGCTAAGCCCATTCTCTCAGCCGAAGCCTTCATGGATCTCAACTCCATAAATCCAATTCAAGAGATCTATGTTCAGTGGGCAGCCAGATATACAACCTTCTATGCTTTGAAGCAGGATCTGCTTGATCAGAAGATTTTCTATCCAATCTCTCTGGATAGATTTCTCCATCGTGCCAGCTTTGGAAAGAGCACTTACTTCAGATTCATCTTGGACCCACATCAGTATGAAGAATTCCTGGAAAAGCAACGGCAACTTTACATTCAAAGGGCCATTCCATCCATGGGTCCTAATTTTTCAGTTGCTTCTGGAGTTTTCCAACAAACTTTTGAAGACCTTGAGATCAAGGCATGGGCTGTCATCTCACAGCATGCCTCTTTGTTGTCTCCTATGTACTATCTTCCTCCCACTTAATACAATGATTTCTCTCTTCTTTGTCTCATAGACTATCTTTTTGCTTATTGACAAAATGGGGGAGAAAACTAAAGCTATTCTGAAAAACATGTTTGTGTTGTATAATGTTTAGTATATTTTGTCATCATCAAAAAGGGGGAGATTGATGACCAAACTTTCCCCATATAAATTACTTCACTTATTTATATACATTAATTTTGATGATTAACAAAATAGTACTAATGAATTACTTGAGCTTTGAGAACAGGAAATAAAAGAAAAATGAAAGTTCAAGACAATCAGGTAAGTCTCATTTCATGCTTTGTCCAAGTCTTTGTATCGACTTCTATTGATAAGCAGAACGATTTCCTTTCTGACCAAAAATTCAATCAAATCGATACCATAACGATTTCTTAAAGATGTCGCAACGATTTCTTTAGTTCTCGTAACGATTTCTTTAGAACTCACAACGACTTTCTAGCCGTAACGATTTCGTAAGTTCTCGTAACGATTTCTTTAGAACTCATAACGACTTGGTAGCCGTAACGATTTCTTTAGTTCTCGTAACGATTTCTTTGAAACTCGTAACGACTTGGTAGCCGTAACGATTTCTTTAGTTCTCGTAACGATTTCTTTGAAACTCATAACGACTTGGTAGCCGTAACAATTTCTTTAGTTCTCGTAATGATTTCTTTGAAACTCGTAACGATTTGGTAGCCGTAACGATTTCATTCTGTCTCGTAACGATTTCTTTGAAATTCGTAACGACTTGGTAGCCGTAACGATTTCTTTAATTCTCGTAACGATTTCTTTGAAACTCGTAACGACTTGGTAGCCGTAACGATTTCTTTAGTTCTCGTAACGATTTCTTTGAAACTCGTAACGACTTGGTAGCCGTAACGATTTGCTTTGCGCAACGATTTCTTTAGAGTTCATAACGACTTGATAAGTGTTCATAACGATTTGCTTTGCGCAACGATTTCTTTAGAGTTCATAACGACTTGATAAGTGTTCATAACGATTTGCTTTGCGCAACGATTTCTTTAGAGTTCATAACGACTTGATAAGTGTTCATAACGATTTGCTATGACTCATAACGATTTCATAAGTCATACAGTCATCGATTTCATATCTTGATATCTTATTCATCTTAAAGCATTGACCAGTCAAAGTCCACGTAGACATCTCTCTGACGCTTTTGCATTTATGAGATCTGAACATATCTCTGCATGCATGCAGACCATATCATCCTTTATCGTGCCTACTCTGATAACGTCCTTTAGACTAAAGCTATTTGGCATTACTATTTTCTTGACTATTGCTACTGACGTTGACTGACATCAGAGACAGCTTATCTGTCTGCTATTTAAGATTGACATCTGTGCAGACCTCTGAACTAGCTTCATGGTACAACGTTAAACAAATAGAAGCCATCGGATATCTTTGAAGATCTCATCTCTTTGCGTGCTCAAGTAATCAAAAGACTGAGGACAGAAAGCTTCCAAGACTCCAGATGTCATTCAGTCTAACGACTACTCAAAAGAGAGACAACGGAATTTTTAACGTCTAGATTTCAAATTGAAGATATATATACAAGTCAGAGGAACAGAAGAAAAAACAACGTTCAAGAAAAACATTCAAATTCTTCGGAAGAAAGTTTAGAGCAGAAAACTTCATTCCTCTTAGCTTTTGCTCTTTTGCTCTCTACTAGCTAGTGAAAGATCATTTGAAGAGAGCTTGTGTAGTTGTGAGAGTGAGCCTAGATTTAGATTCTTTGCTCTCAGTGCTAGGTCCTTCAGATCATTGCTTGTTGCAGTTTGATCTAGGGGCTTGTCTTTCAAACCTCTCTTTGTGTTTCCTTCTGGTGTGAAGGAAGACCTGGTGGTATCCAGGGTGTTGTTCCCTTCTGGTGTGAAGGAAGACCTGGTGGTATCCAGGGTGTTGTTCCCTTCGGGTGTGAAGGAAGACCAGCTGAGCTGGGTGTTGTTGTGTCCTTAAGGGGGACTGTACCCTTGATTAGTGAAATCCTGAGATATTGCTCAGGGACTGGACGTAGGTCTCCTGTGGAAAGGAGTTCCGAACCAGGATAAAAATCCTAACGTCTTGTGGTTGTATTTTGTGTGATTGCTATCTCATTTCCTCTAACTCTAACCTTCATTTAAGTTGTTGTGTAGTCCTTTTAGTGAACAGGTTTTAATCGAAGATCAAATTTTTAATAATCCATTCACCCCCCCCCCCCTCTGGGCTAGCTAGCTGGGCAACAGCTAGAGGATCTGAGTCTTGTGTTTTTCTAGCAAGTTGTTTGTGAGCCGTCGTGCTCTGTGGTTTTGAGTCGTCGTACTCAAGTTGTAGTTGAGCAGTCTTGCTCAGGGTTCTAGAGTAGTCTTACTCTAGAGTTTGTGTGAGTTGTAAACTCAGGTTGTTGGAGTTGTCAGGCTCCAGTGGGTGTGTTGTACCCAGGTTGATTAGTGGATCCTCACTGTGTGAGGGGTGGATGTAGGAATCACATGGTATGATTTCCGAACCACCTAAAAATCTCTGTGCATTGATCTGATTGTGGTTTGAATTTATCCTTCGTTAGATGCATGCATAGGATCGTTTGAATTCATCTAATCAATTTGTTCACACACTCCGTTTGCACAACTCACTCAATTTATCTTCAGATCTGTGAAATTGTTTTTCAATTTGCCTCTGATTCAAGAGTTTTTAAAAATTGGTTAAGCTTCCGCATTAGTAGGCCTAGATCTATTCAACCCCCCCCCCCCCTTCTAGATCTTGTCCTCATCTTTTCTCGATCCTTCAATTGGTATCAGAGCGGGTTTACACTTGATCTGATTTGATCTGAGTAATTTCTGAGTGTTCTGTGTGATTTGTTTGCTTGCTTGTTTGCTTGCTGAGTGTTTCCTTCTTTGCACCATCTTTTTAATTCAATGGATTCTAGAGGGTTCATAGCTGAGGGTCATTCCATTAATAGGCCACCATTTTTTAATGGAACGGACTATTCTTATTGGAAAAATAGAATGCAAGTGTTTCTTAGAGCCCAAAATTATGAAATCTGGAAAGTAGTGGAGGTAGGTCCCTATGAGAACCAGGGAGAGGAAGAAACCTGGACTAGGGAACAGATAAGAAGAGCTACATTGAATTACAGTGCCATGAATATGATTCAATGTGCTGTTCACCCCAAAGAGTATTCAAGAATCTCAATGTGCAAATCTGCCAAAGAGATGTGGGATAAACTTGAGTTACTCTATGAGGGAACATCTCAGGTTAAGGAAACTAAGGCTAACATTCTTGTCTCTGAATATGAATTGTTTATGATGAAATCTAATGAGACAATTTCTGAAATGTTTGCCAGGTTTATGATCATAGTCAATGGACTAAAGGCCTTAGGTAAGGATTATACGGATGCTGACTTGGTAAGAAAAAATCTACGTTCTCTCTCTTCAATTTGGCACACAAAAGCCACTGTCATTGAAGATTCTAAAGATCTGTCCAAAATTTCTTTGGATGAGTTGATGGGATCTTTAATGACATATGAAATCAATCTAAAGAGAAATGAAGAACATATAATCAAAACCAAGCCAGTAGCTCTAAAGGCCTCATCTAGTAACAAAGACAAGAGTCAAGATAAAACCAGTTCTGATGAGTCTGAGTCAAATGAGGATGAGATTGCCCTCATGACCATGCAATTCAGAAAATTCTTGAAATATAGAAAAGGAAAACTTTTGGCAAAAAGAAATATTCATCAGGTAAAAGAAATACTTCCTTTTCTAATGCTAATTCTAACAAGAATCAAAAATCTGACAAAACTGTCATCTGTTACAGGTGCAACAAGCCAGGACATATGAAGGGAGAATGTCCTGAAAACAAGAAGGAGAAGCACAAGAAGTTTCACAAGTTCAAGAAGTCAAAGGCCATGGTAGCCACTTGGTCTGATGAAGACTCAAGTGAGAAGGAAGAAGATGAAAAATCCTCAGGTTCTGAAAGTGAGGAAATCTGCTTCATGGCGAATAGTTCTGATGGAAAGGTAAGTACATCCTTCGAAGACTATTCAGTTGAGGATTGGCAAGATGCTTATGCAGAACTTGTTAAAAAATACACTGAAATGAGGATAGAAAATAAACACCTCAAAAAGAAAATTGAAAATATTTACCATAACCAATCCTCAAACAAAAGAACTTGTGAACTAGAAAATTAAGTAACAGAACTGAATGAAGAAAAAGAAAATCTTCTAAACTTGATTGATGAACTTAAGCTAGCCTCTCAAAAGGCCACCCATGAATTCAAAGAACTGTCTGGAAAGTTGGAAATGGAAAACCATGATAAACAACAAAAGGTTGAAGAAATAAAACCTTACAAAACCAGCTAAAAGAAAAGGATGAAGTTATTGAAACATTCACAAATGGTAAAGATAATATGGAGGCCTTGCTGGGAGCAAAAATGAAATCAATTTCTCATGGACTAGGATTTAATAAACAAAAACCTAAGAAAGACAAATCTGGTGAGAAGAAGGATAAAGCACCAATAATTAAATTTGTCAAAGGCCCTAGTCTTGAGAACACAGAAATCAAACAAACATCAAGCAAAACACCAAAAATTCCAAAAACTCAGAATCAAAACAGGGCAACCAGGTCGACACCAGTCCACAAGAAGAAGGTTTATGTGGCTGTGGTGTCGACACCAGTCAAGGAGAGGTCGACCTTCTCAACATCAAAAACAAACCACAAAATGAAAAATTCAAATAAAAATTTGAAAAACAAGAAAAAGTCAAAGGAAGTCATTCATGAAAACCTTGGACTTCCAAGACAAGATATCAAGCTGATTGGAACCAATAGCATTACAATCCATTTTGGTATCATCCTCAATTCTTCTATCCAAATTTTCTGATGTACCAACAAAATCCTTGGATTCCACCTCCTCATATTCAAATGAAAAACACCCCTCCTATTAAAAAAAAAAACACTGGTGTTTTCATTCCTAAGGGAAAGAATAAACTGAAAAAGACTAGAACACCATTGTAATAAAACAAAAATAAAAAACAAATCAAATTTGGGTGAGAAAAGATTTGATGACAATGTCCAAACATTCTGATGGTCCCAACACTGTTTGGGTACCAAAATCTTCTCATTGATTGATTTTGCAGGAAGGTCATGCACCCAATTCAAATGTGTGGTTCCTTGACAGTGGGTGTTCACGACACATGACTGGAGATAGAGCCAAATTTTCATTCCTGATTGAGAAAGAGGGAGGTTCAGTAACATTTGGAGGTAAAAATAAAGGAAAGATCATTGGATCTGGAAAGGTTGGTCAAACTTCCTCAAACTCTTTTGATAATGTTTTATTAGTTGATGGTCTAGATTACAATTTGTTGAGTAATAGCCAACTATGTGACAAAGGTCACAAAGTTGTGTTTGAATCCAATTTCTGTAAGATCATTGATTCATCAACTGATAAAATAAAATTTTTGGAAAAAGGAAAACAATATTTACATGATCGACCTTAATAAAAAATTTTCTGAAAATCTTTGTTTTGTTGCTAATAAAGATGAAATTGCATGGACTTGGCACAAAAGACTTGGCCATGCAAGTTTCAGAACAATGAATAAATTGTTAAGGTTGAATTTGGTTAAGGGTCTTCCTGAATCATTTTCTAACATTGAAAATCAAGTTTGTGGGATCTGTGCCCAAGGAAAACAAACCAAGAAATCTTTTAAAACCTTCAATGAAGTACTCATGTCTAGACCACTAGAATTACTTCACATGGATCTTTTCGGGCCAACAAGAATTCTAAGTCTAAGTGGCAAGAGATATGGGTTTGTAATCATTGATGATTTTACCAGATTTACATGGGTTATCTTCTTGTCCCACAAAAGTGATACTTGTCTTGAGTTCAGGAAATTCTGTACCAATGCCTTAACAAACTTTTCATATAAAATCAAAAACATTTTGACTGATCATGGGGGTGAATTTGAAAACCAATCCTTTTCTGATTTATGTGCTGAACTTCAAATATTTCACAAGTTTTCTTCACCAAGAACTCCAGAAAAAAATGGAGTTGTGGAAATAAAAAATAGAACTCTTATGGAAATGGTTAGATCCATGCTCTTAGAAAGCAATTTGCCCAAATCCTTCTGGGCTGAAGCTGTAAACACAGCAAATCACATTCTAAATAGAGCTTTGATCAGACCAAAAATCAGAAAAACTCCCTATGAATTATTGAAAAACAAAAAGCCAACTGTTTCTTATTTCAAAACTTTTGGGTGCAAATGTCATGTACACAACAATAATAAAGAAAATCTTGACAAGTTTGATGCTAAGAGTCAGGAAGCCATCTTCCTTGGCTATTCAGAAGTGTCAAGAGCTTTCAGAGTGTACATTCTCAAAAACAAAACTGTTGAAGAATCTCCACATATTATCTTTGATGAAAATTCTTTTTCAACTAATAATTCTAAATCTTGCAGGGAAAGACAAGACAGTGAAGAGGATGATTTCATTGTGGACTCTTCACCAACTGTTGAGGAGCTTGAAGACATTGGTGAGAACTTGAACATCAATTCACCATCTTCAAGTGGATCAGGTAACATTGCTCCAGATTTAAGTACCCCTCAATAGGTAATTTCTGAACATCGAATTTTGAGAGATCACCAATTAGATAATGTAGTTGGCAATTTGCATGATAGAGTTAGGACTAGATCATCATTCCTGCATGCTATTGAAGAAGACCCACTAGCTCTAATTTCCCAAATTGAACCAAAGTCAATTGATGAAGCTTTATCAAGTTCTAATTGGATTAATGCCATGCATGATAACTTCATCAATTTGAAAGAAATCAAGTATGGGAATTAGTACCTAGACCTAGTGACCAAACAATCATTGGCACTAGATGGGTTTTCAGAAATAAGTTGAATGAAAATGGTCAAGTCATAAGAAATAAAGTTAGGCTAGTTGCAAAGGGGTACAATCAAGAGTTTGGAATTGACTTTGAAGAATCATATGCCCCTGTAGCTAGACTAGAAGCAGTTAGAATTTTCCTTGCTTTTGCATCCTCCATGAAATTTAGAGTTTATCAAATGGATGTCAAAAGTGCATTCTTAAATGGATATATCAAGGAAAATGTTTTTGTTGAACAACCTCCTAGATTTGAAAATGAAAAACAACATAACCATGTTTTCAAGCTTTATAAGGCTCTCTATGGTCTTAAACAAGCTCCAAGAGTTTGGTATGACCGTTTGAGTTCCTTTTTGCTTGAAAAAGGATATTCTAGAGGAAATGTTGATCAAACTTTGTTCACAAAAATAGTCAATAATTAAATAATTGCAGTCCAAATTTATGTTGATGACATAATATTTGGATCAACCAATAAAGGCCTGTGTAATGAATTTTCAAATCAAATGAAAAATGAATTTGAAATGAATTTAATGGGAGATCTAAAGTTTTTCTTGGGATTGCAGGTTAACCAAACACATGAGGGAATCTTCATCAGTCAAACCAAGTATGTCAAGGAACTTTTGAAAAGATTTGACTTTCAGAACCTCAAGCATTCAAACACACCAATTGCTATTAATGCTAAGCTAGAAGAAGACTCTCTTAGTAAGTCAGTAGACCCAAAAACCTACAGAGGTATGATTGGTTCTCTACTTTATCTTACAACTTCTAGACCTGATATTCAGTTTAGTGTGTGTTTATGTGCTAGATTTCAATCAAATCCTAAAGAAAGTCACATGTTAGCTGTTAAAAGAATTTTCAAATATCTTGTTGGAACATGTGATTTAGGAATTTGGTATCCTGCTAATTGCAAGTTAGATTTGATTACCTATTGTGATGCTGACTATGCTGGATGTAAATTAGATAGAAAAAAACACAAGTGGCTTGTGTTTGTACTTAGGTGGGTGACTAATCTCTTGGGCTTCTAAAAAGCAACATTCAGTTGCTCTGTCAACTGCAGAGGCTGAGTATGTTGCAGCAGGTAGATGTGGAACTCAAATTCTTTGGGTGAAACATCAACTTCTTGATTATAACCAAGACTTAGGTTGTGTTCCCATTCTATGTGATAACACAAGTGCAATAAATCTGTCTAAGAACCTCATTCAGCATTCCAGAACCAAGCATATTGAAATTAGGCATCATTTCTTGAGAGATGAGGTAGCAAAGAAATCCGTTGAACTCCACTTCATAGAAACTGAAAAACAAATTGCTGACATCTTCACCAAACCCCTTCCTGACAGTAGATTCTCATCTTTAAGGAGAGAACTTGGTCTTTGCAAATGTCTTTTTTCTTGATCTCTCTCATTGGGATTGGGTTGAGTGTTAGGCATCTTCTGAGGGGGAGTTCTTTGCATCATCATATTCATTTGCTTCCTTGATTCATACTGATTATATCTCTCTCTATTTCACTTCTATTTCTTTTTGACAATGAACTCTTCAACTCACATTGTGTTGAACTTCTTGGTATATCAAATGGTGATTTGAAGAAGGACAAGTTCTGCTTGCCTGGACACTTTCACTATGCGAGAGTATATGTCTCCGCCAAGTACCAAGAAATTAATATGCAATTGTTGAGGGGGAGCTTTTGTTGTTCAAAGAGAATTATTTCTGATTTCAAAACCTTGCATATCTTTATTCTGATGAAAAGTGGTTGAAATCCTCATCTCAGGGGGAGCTAGAGAATTCACAAGTCATGTCTTTTGAAAAATTCAAAACTTTTCTTGCATTACATCAATTTCCTTGCATGATGTCCTCATTTAGGTGTCTAGAGTCTCAAAATGATCCTTTGAGTGATCTACTATATTCATTTGTCAACTCTCACCTATATTCTTCAAAACTATAGAAATTCAGATTTATTTCAAAGACTGAAGAATAATGTGTGCCTTGAATTTAAACATGTTTTTGTTTACAACTGATGTTGGATATAGATGATGTCTTTTTTGTCAAAAACTCTCCAAAATTTGTCAATTCAACAGAGCAATGGCACATGTGCTGAGAAACTGCACACCTTCACAATGAATGAAGTGCCATGTATGTCATGAGGCACTAATGCTATCTCTGTTCAAAGGGGTTCAAAATCAAAATAAATGCAAAGCAAAATAAATATGCCCTATTTTTTGATGATGACTGAGTAACTGGAAATATTGGCGTCTAAAAAAATGTATATTTTTCATGTCAAAATGTCATCATTTACCCCTTTGAGACTTGATAATGGATAAATCTTTATTATCCAGGGACTATAGTGTGTGAAAAGCATTAGTTCTTGAGTGAACAAGATGTATCTCATTTGATAGTTTGTTTCAAAAACAAAATGTGTATATAATTGGAGAATTGTTTTAAAAGAATCATTCTTATCCATCATCAAGTTGTTCTTAAAAAGTTGTTTACTTTCAACACACTTGATTTCAGTCTAAAAGATTTTTTTTATTTCTTTGGACTTGAAGAATATGGTAGTGTGTAGTTGATTGTTAAATGTACTATATCCCTCAAATCATCATTTTCATGACCAAGTCACTGAATGCTCATATCCTGTTGGATATTGTGTAAAACTTGAACTGTGTTGAACTTTTTTCAAAAATAACAAATGAATTTTTTAGCCTCTTAAAAATCCTTGAAATGATTATTCCACCCATTGCTTATCATTATAAAGATGTCTCAAAAGTCATAATTTTTTCCATACTCAAATCTAAATTTTTCATCAGGCCAGGTCGACACTACCTTCATCTAGTGTCGACACAGAATAGCTCAGGTCGACACTAATCTCTTCTAGTGTCGACACTGACCCCCTGCCAGAGTCATATACACCGTGGGCGCCGGTTAAGGGGTTGGTGTTCCTGCAGGTTAGCTTACCCTAAAACCCCTTTTTCTTCTTCAGGTCAACCCGACGACCGTCCTCTTCTTTGAATCCGGCAGGCTTTGAATCCATCTTCTTCCACCTCTTCCTCCTCCATTCCATCCCTGTCCTTCTTCTCTCATTCCTCACTCTCCAACCTCTCCTATTCCACTCCATCTTGTTTCCATGGCCCACAAGCAGGCCCCTTGCCGTGGAGCAAGATCCAGGGCTACGACAAGGCCCATTCCGGCGGACAATGATCCTCCTACTGAAAGGAGAACCAAGAGGCGCCATGACCCTGCAGAGCAGCCAGGGCCTTCATCTGTATCCTCGTCGTCTGCTAAGAGAGGTAGGGCATCCTCTTCTGGTCGAGGTAGAGGGTCTGCATACCCTAGGAGGAAGATTTTGGTTTCTTCTCCTGAAGTCTCTGAGCAGTCATCCTCTTCATCCTCTGAGTCTTCCCATCCTTCTAAGGCAACTCCTACCAAACCACTTAGTGCCGGGAAGACCATTCTGAAATCTAGGGCAGTGGATTTAGAGGACAGTGAATTGAATGCTGCTTTTCCTGAGGTCATAAACTTCTTCAAGTTTCAGTCATGGCAATCCTTCATCTCAGAGTTTCGCATTATATACCATATACTTGTCCAGGAATTCTATATGCATTTGGAATGCACTGATGATGGTTACAAGTCAAAGGTCAAAGGAATTGAGATTGATTTGCCTACAGACCTAGCAGCCACCATATTCAAAATTCCAGATGAAGGAGCTGATTACCATAATTTTGAGTTTAACCTTCATGAAGCCTACACAATCTTGACTGGGTTGCAAGCAGATGAGTCTGATCCCAAGCAAACACATGTTACTAAATTCAACACAAATACTTTTCCACTTGTGTTGAGACTTACCCATCATATTCTCACCACTATCATAACACCCCAAGGTGGTGGGAGGGATATACTCACCGACATTCAAAGATTTGTGCTTTACTGCATGAGCAAGGACATAAAGGTCAATCTCCATGTCATAATGTACCAGATAATATCTGAGACAACCAGGGCAGATTTGAATAGATCACTTCCTTATGCAGCCCTTTTGACTCAAGTCTTTAAGCACTTTGGTATGTCACTTGAGAATGAAAAGTCCCAGAAAATTCCTAAGTCCAACATTTATTGTTTCAAGCATGTTCAAAAGTTCATGGGCTTTAGGTTTGTGGGTGACCAGGTCAGGAGAGGGCCAGTTGTAGTAGAGGCCCATGTGGTTCAAGAGGATCAACCTCAAGTGCAAGAGGATCAGCCTCCAGCTCAAGAGGGACAACCTCCAGTAAATGAGGACCAGCCTCCAGTAAATGAGGATTAGCCTCATGTTGCAGATGAAGTTGATGTACCACTTAATGCCCCACTTTCACCTCAACTTCAGCCCTCTTCCCCCTTGAACCCTGACATAGAAATTCCATCTTTTTCTCCACCACCTCAAGTTTAAGCCTCCACATCCTTTGGTGGACCTTCTGTTCCACCAAAGTTGTACACTTTTCTAAATGACAAATTTGATGCCTTGAACACCTCCATTCAGACAATGTCAGAAACTTTTGAGTTGAGGGTACAGAGGTTGGAGAACACTATGTCTGCTAAATTTATTGAGCAAAAAGCAGCTTCTAATCATGCAGTGCAAAGATTCAACAGATTGATTGGAACATTGGGAGATGCTTCTATTGAACTGAAAGAGCATCAAGAAGAGTTGGAAACAGTTTTGAAGGGAATTTTGGCAAATTCCCAAGCTGATGTCTTCAACACCAAAGAAACTCTTTCTCAGATATCTAAGACAAGACTGTCTTTTGCTCATCTGGTAGATGACTTGGAGAACATGAAGAACTTATATGCTCATATTGATGAAGAAATGACTGATCTGAAAAAGGAATTCAAAACCTTGCATAGCTATGGTTGGTCAGCTGGTTCTTCTTCATCTTCACAGCCAATGTCAACTAATTTCAGTGCCCTTCAAGCTACAATGTCAGAGAACTTAGAGAGAATGGAACATCTTTTACATACAAGACTCTCAACTATCCAAGCTCAAATGAAGTTCAGTTTGACTTCAATGGAAAAGAGACTGACGGATATTGAGACCATCTTGATACCGATTCCTCCTCCTCCTCCTCCCCATTAATGTAATTTCTTTTGATGATGTCAAAGGGGGAGAAGATAGCAAGAAATTGTAATGCTTTTTAAATGTGTTTTTGAAGATTGTAATGTTCATATCTTTTTGAATAAATGAATAGAAACCTTTGTGTCTTCAATGTGATTGAAAACTCTGTGAATGAATGTGAATGTGATGAATGCTTGTCAAGCTGCTTGACCTTTGTGTGAAAATAGCTTATTTCTAGTAACATTGTGTCTTTCATGTGTGCAACTTTCAAATGTCACTAAAAATTGTTCAAAGGTCCTTGACAAGTATGAATAAAAGGAAATGAAAATGCTTAAAATCACATTTCATTGAAACTTTCTACTTCCATATGAATTTGATGTTGCCATCATCAAAAGGGGGAGATTGTTGGATTGAGTGTGAATATAATTCATTTCTCCTCACATTTTGATGATGACAAGTTGTGATTTTAATGCATAACAATTGGAACATGTGAAATGCATCACACCTGAAATAACAATATTCAAAAAGCATGTTTCCAAGCACATTTATCATTTATATTCATGATAATATATTTAACTAATGATTTATGTGTTTATTTCTCAGGGACAAACATTTATTGCAAGGGTGGTGTCGACACACCTCATACTGGTGTCGACACAATGTTCCAAGCCCTAAGGCAAAAGATGAAGAAATGGTCATATAGTGTCGACACTAGACCAGGGCAGGTCGACACTAGAGACAGATCCCAGAGAAATATGTTAACAGGCTACTATCTCAGGTCGACACTAAACCAGATGGTGTCGACACTAGAGAGCCTTCCCAGAAGGCCTATTTTTCAGATGGCTACAGCAGGTCGACACGAGATGATATCAGGTCCACACTAGATGCCTCTCCCAGGGAACTGTTTTGCCCAGTCTGGGACAGTGTGTCGACACACCTCATGGGCAGGTCGACACACTCCGAAATCTCTGTGACTTAAAGATTCTCCTGGACACGTGGCACCCTAGGGAATTGTTGGGTTAGCCTTGGATCATGTGCCCACGACCCCCAAGGGTACACTTGGACTATTAGGGTATAAATACCCTCCTATTGGCTATCCAACATGTAAGAACCCTTTCAGAGCCTCCCAGAAATCCCGTTGGCGGCTAGAAGGTTTCTCCTCCCTGTTCTTGTCTTCCTGGTGCTTCCTCAAGCCAGATTCTCATCTGTTCAAGCATGAGAAGTGGAAATTGATCGTTGAAGAAGTAATTGGATCAACTCAAGGAAGCAGATCAAGTAGAAGTCAACTCTTGTGAAGAATTCAAGGAAGATCCTGAAGATCAGATTGCAGAGCATCGCCCAAGAACTTCCAGAGATCAAAGCTCTTCACAATTCGACCTTCTATAAGGGAGTACATCTGAAGAGAAAAGCTCATCAATACAATTCTCATTTTCCTTTTCTCTTCTGAGTGATTCTGAGATTGTGCATGGGTTGTTGCATGAGTCTCATGAATTAACTCTTGTTGGACTAGATCTGTTGCTAGAGGATCTGAGTCTTGTGTTTTTCTAGCAAGTTGTTTGTGAGCCATCGTGCTCAGTGGTTTTGAGTCATCGTACTCAAGTTGTAGTTGAGCAGTCTTGCTCAGGGTTCTAGAGTAGTCTTACTCTAGAGTTTGTGTGAGTTGTAAACTCAGGTTGTTGGAGTTGTCAGGCTCCAGTGGGTGTATTGTACCCAGGTTGATTAGTGGATCCTCACTGTATGAGGGGTGGATGTAGGAATCACATGGTGTGATTTTCGAACCACCTAAAAATCTCTGTGCATTGATCTGATTATGGTTTGAATTTATCCTTCGTTAGATGCATGCATAGGATCGTTTGAATTCATCTAATCAATTTGTTCACACACTCCGTTTGCACAACTCACTCAATTTATCTTCAGATCTGTGAAATCTGTTTTCAATTTGCCTCTGATTCAGAGTTTTTAAAATTGGTTAAGCTTCCGTATTAGTAGGCCTAGATCTATTCAACCCCCCCCTTCTAGATCTTGTCCTCATCTTTTCTCGATCCTTCAAAAAATGTCTCTTTCCCTTTCCATAAAACGATGTCAACATGCATGCTTACATTATATGCTGTTAACTATCTTAAGGGGCTCAAATTTATCATTCCTCATGCTTAGTGTCACTTTGGTGATCTACCTAAACACTTAGATATGAAAAATTATCCTCCAAATGTCACAACAAAACCTTAAATGTAAGCAAGGGCATACACACAGAATTATTGCAATTTGAAAATTAGATACATAAATACATGCAAATAACTAAAATGGAGGTCACATAGCACAAAAATATCTCTAATGTTACTGCAATAATTGAAAGTGCATAAACAATCTTTAAATAGGCTAAACATCCATCAAATGGGGCATGAAACATGAGTTATAGTCTTCAGTTGCACAAATACCCCTATAATTTGCATAAATATCCATTGTATTGCAAACATATCTTTTCAGTTTTATTCCTGTATCCTAACTGTTTGCAAAATTGTCCCTATGTCCGTTAATAACCATTAATGGGCCTAGAATAGTCCAAAAGGACTTAATGGATCCTAATAAGGATACCCAATAATGGATATTAAAAGATAGGAACAAAATAACCTTTAAGTAAAAAGTTTTAACTCTTATCATATACATATAAAATAAAAGATATCCTGGGTATAAGTGCAAATTGCATTCGGATCCTTAACAGTATCCGAATTTGGATTTTAAATGGATCCATAGCAGACCCAATATCCAAAATCGAACCAATTATCCAATATCCAAACTAAAGCCCCAAAAATGGATCCAATAAGAAAAGGATCCATAAACTTTAAGAACATGGTATAAATACAAATAACTAAAATGTTGGTAGTAAAAAAGGTCAAAGACCCATCTTCTTCCTCACCCCAACACCCTCCTCGTAACCTTCCCATTGCAACTATTCGGAGGGAAGAGAAACCGCCATAGCAGGGAAGGGACGCGTGGGCTGAGGCCAGAACCCCCGCCGGCCGGAGACGACGCCGGCGGCGTTGTCCAGCGTGGATCCCCAGTGCAGCGAGCGGCGGCCTGCGCTGCAACCCCCCCTGTCGCGCCCTGCACGCGGGGAGGGCAGCGCCTGTCGCGGCCACCCACGGGTCGCATGCCAGCCACGTCGCAGCAGCCTTCCGCGGGCCCCACCGCCCGCAAGTCGCGCGTGCCAGCACGCCCTGCTCGTGGGAGGCCCACCGCACCTCGCAGTCGTGTCGCAGCGGCCAGGCGCTGCCCCGGCCACCCGCACATCGCGCGCGCCAGTGTGCCCTGCGCGCGGGAGGCCCACCGTGCCCTACGTAGCCGCGGTGGCCTGCGTGGCAGGCTCCTTCCCAGCGGCGGGCTGCACCCCGCACGTCGCGTGTGGGCCGCGCAGCGAGGCAGCACTGCAGCGGCCCTCCTATGCTGAGTCCCGCCCAGGAAATCCGACACGGGCTCTGATACCTCATGTTGGAGCATGTGCGCATACCAGTAGCGGAAGCGGATTCCATGGCGGTGCAACCACGAGGAGGAAGATGACGCAAAGGCCAAGTGCTGGAGGAGACGATCGTAACCACACGGGAGTCTCCCTGGTTTCCTCTCTCTATGTCACTGGATGTCTTTCTATCTATGGGGAAGATAGACCATATATAGTGAGGAGGGACCCGTCCAAGAGATGCATTATTGGGCTCCCACCCATAACAGGAACCCATGGACCACATATAGGTTAGGTCCATCAAAATATCCTTTTGACTAGACCGGCAGCGTGTATCCTTAATGTGTAGCCCAAACCTGATAAGTGGACCACCTTAGTTGGGTCTGAACCCAACAATTTCAACTCACACCCATCCTTTCAAGTGTTCCAAAATAGGTGATTGAACATGCTATCCGCGTAGCAACAATGAGTAATTGATAATGATATTGAGGGGATCCCATCAATACCGTGTTGGAGGGGGGGGAGATTTTGGGGACTAAAATGCAAAATCTCTCCCATCCCCCACACTGGATGGAGGGAGTCTCCTCAATACTTGTATATATTGTTAGATCTCTTAGAATTTTGATGATCACAAAGTTTTCATTATGTTGGTTAATAAGTTCTTGAGTTGTGTGTAACAAGTAGGACTTTTTCCAAGAGCAAATGGACCACCAAAAGAGCTTTTAACAATTCTAGACTCAAGGAGTTGACCTCAAGATTGTAAAAGAGTCGACCCCGAAAGTGGTCATTTGTGTTCTGGGAGGAGGAGTCGACCTCAGACTTGCTCAGAAGTCAACCTCTTCAGAAATTTGAAGAGCAGATAGATGAGGAGTCGACCCTACTCTTGTGAAGGAGTCGACCCCAATTTTGCTCTCTGGGAAACGGAGTCGACCTCCATACAAATGATCTGGAAATGGTTCAGTAACAGATTCGACCTCAGATTTCTAAAGGAGTCGACCTCCATACAAATGATCTGCAAATGGTTCAATAATGGATTCGATCTCAGGTTTCTAAAGGAGTCGACCTCCATACAAGAGCTCTGCAAGTGCTACAGTATCGTAGTTGACGTCAAATTTCTAAAGGAGTCGACCTCCATACAAATACTCTGCAAATTCTACAATGGCGAAATCAACCTCGACTTATGAAGGAGTCGACCCCACTTTTGTTCTAGGAAATGGAGTCAACCCTAAGGTTCAAAGGGAGTCGACCTCTTCACAAATATTCAGCCAACATGCTAAAGTGGAGTAAACCTCCACATATGAAGGAGTCAACCTCGAGTTCAAGTGAGGTTGATCTCAGTAAAAAGGGAAGTCGACTCTGACTTCCAAATCTACTCGAAAAGCAGTCTTTGAACATCTTTTTGACCAAGTTTACTTTTCACCAACTCTCAAACATATACTTTTTTGAAGAGACTATATATAAAAAGGTCACTTAAAAGAAACTTTATGTAGAGAATTTTGTGGAAAAGAGAGCCACCATCAAGGATTCATCTATAGCTCTTTCTTTTCAAGCTTTCTCTCATTCTTGAGGTTCCAACCTACTAGATCTTTAAAAAAAATGAGATTTTGAAGGAGTTCTCTTCTGCTTTAGAGCTTCATCAACATCTAGATATCATTCTCATAAGCTTTCCACCTGCTATTCCTTGTTCTCTCATTGTTTATATTGTTATTCTTGCATTGTGCTTTTGTCTTTTTGGTTGAAGGTTGGTTTGGTTTCACAGACCTAATCTTGTGTGTTTTGGGTGAGCTAGGCACCACATCAACCAACAGATTTGTTGGTGAGTTAGGCTGTGACGATCCAACCAGCAAACTGACCCAACAATCGTGCTAGTTGGTAGACTTCCTAGGAAGGTCATCTATCCTAGGACTACTCCCAACTAAGCACGCTTAACTACAGAGTTCTTTTCTTGCTCGAGCTCTGAAAATGACTAATCCAAGTTGTTGGTAGTCTACTGATTTAGTCCATTTAATATATTCTTATATGGGTGTTACAATCTACCCCTCTTATGTAAGAGACGTCATCGTCGCTGCTCACATATAGCACACAATCAAACCCCAGACAGGTAGGATTCTAAAGGTGGCCCCCACAGGCTCAAGAGGTGGCTCTCACTATGTAGGACTTTGCGCCATTATGGCCTCAAGAGGTGGCTCCCATAGCGTAGCACTTTGCCCTATGTGACACTTAGTTCCTGCACTTTCGGTTGGGCAAGTCTCTGATACCATTTGTGACGACCCAACTAGCAAACTGACCCAACAACTGTGCTAGTTGGTAGACTTCCTAGGAAGGTCACCCATCCTGGGACTACTCTCAACTGAGCACGCTTAACAACAGAGTTCTTTTCTTACTCGAGCTCTGAAAATGACTAGTCCTAGTTGTTGGTAGTCTACTAATTTAGTTCATTTAACATATTCTTATATGGAGTGTTACATAGGCACCACATCAATCAATAGATTTGTGGGTGAATTAGGCACCGATTCAACTAGCGGATTTATGAGTGAGCTAAGCACCATTTCAACAAGCAATTTGTTTGGTAAGCTAGGTACCACATCAACCAGCAGATATAGTGTTCATTTAGTGAGGATAAATCTCACCGTATTAGTGGGGACTGGACGTAGGTAGATTAAAAACGAACTTATCAAATCAAGATAAAATTTATGTCTCTTGATGTGATTGTCTCATTCTCCTCTCTCACCTCTCTCTATTTTGCATCGGATTTCATTTCTGCATTTATTTTTATTAACCATTCTTAACAAGTTTTTGTAGTCCTATATATTCACCCCCCTATAAAACTAGTCATAACGTTGATTCTTTCATATATTGAAGGAACTCCTCTCATAACAGAGAGAGACAATGTAACGCCCCGACACGGAATATCGGAGCGGAAATTACAGTTATTAAATAGTACAGAGTGATAAAATAATGCAAACCATTACACAATTGGATAACACCAAATAAACTACAATTTCATTAATAATCCAAAAATCTCCATTACATTCACTAATAACTCATCATCTTCATAAACTGACTAATACATCAACGTATCAGAGCCAAAACTAGGGCCCAGAGTACTTTATTCAAAATCAAACTATTACATAACGACTAACTGACTCACTAACTCATAACTACGCTAACAGACTACTACTAGATAGCACTGGTTGCTGAATGTCACTCCTGAGCCTCCTTATCGGTCCCATCCTCGTGAGTGTGGTCATGATCCGACTCACCTGAAACACATTAAATATATACGCAGGATGAGCGAATAACGCCCAGTAGGACTTAATATCTCATGAACACAAGCATGCTTTAAATAGTTAATGTTTTAATGGCAGGCTAACTAGAGACTAAAGTCATGTACAGCATGTCATGATAACAAGAGAACAATAGCAACTGGCACAGGGAAAATAGTACAATGAGAACAACAATAGAATGGCCATGTAACGTTATAACATGTAAATTGCACAACGGTGCACTAGTAACGATCACACTTGCACTTGTAGAGATAGTACTTTGATTGTCATAGATTAATCTAGATAGTAAACTGGCATTGGATGCATGTCGTAACACATCCTTGATCATTTTAACTCCCATGGGCATTGGCACTTTTCGGGATGCTCCTCCCAGGACCTGATCGGGCCCTATTGCGCTGGCATTAGTCATTTCTTTATCTTAGACAATCACAAGAATGGCCAATAGAGTACCAAGAAGAGATAAGAGAGTACTAGACGAATAGACGAGAGAGTAGAGAGAACGTGAACAGATAAGAGGATATGGATATTAGATGAGATAGGGACAATTTCGTAAAACAACGTGAAATTCCGATAGTAACGGTTGCACAGCACCAGGTCGGGTACTGGCAGTCTGGTAGAAGTCACAACCGCCCCCTTAGCCATGCCGTGTACACGGGTCAGATGGTCTGGCGTGATCCCAAGACGAGAAGGAAACACTAAATCCATGGATCGTATTGATCCCTAAGGTGTAACGGGTTTTGGGGTACAACCAGCTCGTTAACTGAGGACGTGCGCCAAAGCCAAGAAGACTTATGGAGGTCTTGACAAGGAGTCCCTGGCCCAGTCGAGAGTATTCCCGATGGAGAGGTGGTGCAAGTCAAGAGAAAGTGTGTAGAAAACGGGTCCGTCGTGCCTCGAGTGCTCGAAGGCCGAGGGAAAACGATAACGGTATTTAAAATACGCGTATAAAATGAAGACAATTGTATTCAATAAAATATGGTAATTTAGTCATTTATTTCGCTAATTTACCGAATATATTATTGCATAATTTATCAGGGTCAAATGGCATTTAATAATGTTATGTGTGTGTAAGTGTAAAGAAATCTTGAGGATATGACAAGTCGTGCAAATGTCATTTTTAAATAATTAAATTTATATCGTTAATGCCATTTATTAACGTACCAAGTCGAATTAACTATAACATGGGTTAATCATGGCTAATTAAGGGGTATAAAGCTTAAACAACAGGGCATATGCACAATTTTTCAATTCTGGTCGGATTCTTGAAAACGCGGCGGACTTACCCGTCACAATTCAAGTCGCGACGGGGCGGCCGGGCGCGACAGGTGGACTGGCCGATCTGGCCCGGTCTGGAGTGGAATCGCGGTGGCTTATGCCGCCGCGTTCTTGACGCGATGACAACATCCGGTGCGACCCTACCGATATCGCGGCGGATCGCGCCGACGCGATACCAGGTGGGATTGCCATTTTTCCCTTTTTCCCAGGGCAAATTCTCTTTGATACATAGACGTTCTAAATTCTATATAAAATAACACGGTGATCCAAAAGTACGAAACTAGTTTTAAACGAAAGTAGACATATAGATCTATCAACATGAATGATTAATTTGAAAATAAACAAGGTTTAGGCATGATTTGATCGGGTTACTTTTCGTTGACCTAAACATGCGCAGTCAGGGTTCAATGAATTAATTAACGATGGGTACATGATGAAACATTCCGAAACTAGGGGCGTTCAAAAGCTAACAAGATGTAGTCGTTATGATAATTTTATCATGGTATGAAGTCAAGTATGAACGAGGTTCACAAACAAACATGAAGGGTCAGGTGCATGGATCTGACAGGGATTCAATGAATTAATTCTCCCTCATGGGAGATTGAAATAGAGCAAAACTAGGGGCGTTTGAAAGCTAATATGATGCAGTATATATGAGAATTTTATCATGGCATGAGAACAAGTACATGTAGGGGTATAGAGCAAACATGAAGTTTCGGGTTCATGGTAACAACAGGGATTCAAGCAATTAATTCGCCCAAATGGATGAACGAAATACAACGCAATGAGAGGGCTTTTGAAGAGGTTCATGAAGTCTACTTAGGGTAATTTTTACATGAAATTTAGCTTGAGAGATTGCCTACCTTTCGTCGAATCCAAGAAGAACCCTAAGTTGGAGATGAAAACGGGATGAAAACTCCTTTGTCCAAACTCCCTTCCCCAAGCTCCCATGATCTCCAGCCTCTCCCCTCGTCCTCCAAAGCCTCTACTGCGGTTTAGGGTTGCTAGGGACGAGTTTTAGGGTGTTTTGATTGCTAATTAGAGTCCTTTCTATCTAAAACTCTTCCCTCCTATTAAAAATCCGAATTTCCATATTTATCTTCCCACTTTCTCTCATTTATCCACCTAATAAGGCTGGGAACATATCTAATTTCGTGGGTAGGGGGTTAGGGTAAGTATAGGACTCCTTTTTAGGATATATATGGGTTATTTAGTATTTATCTTAACCCCTTTTCATTTATTTAATTAATTAGGTACGAATTTCACCTAATTACCTCTCATCCCATGATGGGCTCTCCTCTTTTGGGCCCAATAAACCATGTTAGGACCATTAATACAACCCATTGCTAATTCAGCTTAATGGGCTTTGATTTAAATCATTCTAATTCTATTTATTCCCCTTTTTATTCAATTAATTCTATTTTTTTATTAAAAATAAAATTTTTATTTTTATTCAGATTTTAATAATCAATGGTGCTACATCCTCCCCCTCTTAAATAGAATTTGGTCCCCAAATTTATAGAATCGTAAGAGGAAGAATAACTTACTAAATAACTCCGGATAATTCTGTCGCATTAATGCATTAGGCTCCCACGTGGCCTCTTCAACTTCGTGGTTTCTCCAGAGTATCTTGACCACAGATATGGGTCGGTTCCGAAGCTGTTTAATCTTCTTGTCCAAAATCTTTACCGGCTTTTCTTCATAAGTCATATCTCTGTTTAAACTGATGTCGTCATAGCTGATTACGTGTGACGGATCATACACGTATTTCCTCAACATGGACACATGGAAAACATTGTGTGCTGTCAAGAACTGGGGAGGTAGTGCTAGACAATATGCTACCTCACCAACTCTGTCCAATACCTCGAATGGACCCATGAATCTTGGTCTCAATTTACCTTTCATCCCAAATCTATGGAATCCTCTGGTCGGGGATACTTTTAGCATTACATGATCTCCGGCTTGAAATTCTAAATCCCTTCTTCTTTTGTCTACATAGCTCCTCTGCTTGGATTGAGCTATCTTAATTCTGTCTCTGATAATCTGTATGTCCCTGCTAGTGTTCTGCACCATATCTGGTCCTAGCCATTGCTGCTCACCTACTTCATTCCAGCATACTGGCAACCTACAACTTCTGCTATATAGTGCTTCAAATGGTGCCATCTTGATGCTGGCCTGATAACTATTGTTGTAGGCTAATTCAATTAGTGACAACTGTTCATTCCAATATCCCTCAAAATCTATAGTGCAGGCACGCAGCATGTCTTCCACAATCTGATTTGTCCTTTTTGTCTGTCCATCCGTCTGTGGGTGGAAAGCTGTGCTGAAGTTGAGTTTAGTACCCAACGCTGTCTGACGTCCCTTTCAGAATCTAGATGTGAATCTGGGGTCACGATCTGAGACAATGCATACTGGAGCTCCATGTAGTCTTACTATCTCCTTTACATGCAATGTTGCCAACACATCCACACTCCAAGTGCTCTTAATGGCAAGGAAGTATGCGGACTTGGTTAAATGGTCCACAATAACCCATATAGCATCAAGTCCACCACGAGTTCGGGGTAAACCCATGATGAAATCCATGCCGATGCTTTCCCACTTCCATTCAGGTATGTCTAGGGGTCTAAGTACACCTGCAGGACGACGGTGCTCGGCTTTCACCTGTTGACAAGTGAGGCAGTGCGCGGCATGCTCAGCCATCTCACGCTTCATGTTTGGCCACCAAAATGACCTTTTCATGTCTTGGTACTTCTTGGTTGCGCCTGGATGTATTGTATACTTGGTCTTGTGGGCTTCATCCATCAGTTTCCTTTTCAGCTCTTCATTGTCAGGCACTCATGTCCTGGCTTGGAATAATATTCTCCCATCCTTAGCGATGGAGAAATCTGGCTTGTCAGCTATGGTCTCCCTGACTCAGACTAGGAATGGATTGTTTGCCTGATGATCTCTGATCTCGGCGAATATGTTAGGTTGAGATTTAAGGTTAGCAACTAACATCTTATCATTTCTCTGCTCAATATTCAAATCCAGTCTGGCAAATTGTTCTAATAATTGCATTTCGCCCATGACTAGACAAGATAACGAAGCTACTGGCTTTCTACTGAGTGCGTCAGCTACTGCATTACCTTTGCCTGGGTGATATTGGATGTTGAAATCGAAATCCTTTAGATACTCCAGCCATCTCCGTTGTCGCATATTGAGCTCCTTCAGAGAAAATAAGTACTTCAAACTCTTTTGGTCGGAGTAGACAATGAATTGTTCCACATATAGGTAATGCCTCCAGATCTTGAGTGCAAAAACCACTGCACCCAATCCTAAGTCATGGACTGGATAGTTGACTTCATGTGGCTATAATTTCCTTGATGAATATGCTATCACCTTCTCATTCTGCATTAGTACACAGCCTAGACCGATTCCAGATGCATCAGTGTAGACTGAGAAACCTACGCCCTCGACTGGTAAGGCGAGGACAGGTGTAGATGTCAACAATTACTTCAGGGTCTGGAAAATCTTCTCGCACTCTTTGCTCCAGACATATGGGTTCTCTTTCCGCGTAAGACGCATAAGTGGTACAGCTATCTTGGAGAATTCTTTTATGAACCGTATGTAATATCCAGCCAGTCCAAGAAAGCTTCTGATCTCTGTGACATTTGTCGGCCTTTCCCAGTTGAGTACGGCTTCTACCTTGGAAGGATCGATAGCGATACCGTCCTTGGATATAACATGACCCAGAAATGACACCTCCTCGAGCCAGAATTCACACTTGCTTAATTTGGCGTAGAGTTGATTGTCCCGCAAGATTTGCAGAGCGATCCTCAGATGCTCCTCATGCTCTTCCTGGGTCTTGGAGTATATGAGAATATCATCAATAAAGACCACGACGAACTTGTCGAGGTATGGTCGATAGATGCTGTTCATTAATTGCATAAAAGTTGCAGGAGCATTGGTTAGTCCAAAAGGCATGACAACAAACTCGTAATGACCGTACCTGCTCCTGAAAGCCGTCTTGTAGATGTCTGCATCTTTAATCCTCATCTGATGATATCCCGATCTAAGGTCAATCTTAGAAAAATATTTTGCTCCTGATATCTGATCAAATAATTCATCGACACGCGGCAGAGGGTACTTGTTCTTGATAGTGAGATTATTCAGCTGCCTGTAATCGATGCATAACCTCATAGATCCATCCTTCTTCTTGACGAACAACACTGGTGCTCCCCAAGAAGAAGTACTTGGCCTGATAAATCCCTTTTCTAAAAGTTCCATCAGTTGCTCTTTCAACTCTTTCAATTCAGCAAGAGACATCCTGTAGGGTTGTCGTGAAACCGGTGCAGCTCCAGGTACGAGATCAATTGAGAAATTCACATCTCTCTCAGGTGGAATGCCTGGTAGCTCATCGGGAAACACATCAGGGTATTCTTGCACTATGTGGATGTCTGACATCTTAACTGCTTTCTTTTCAACTACGATGGCGGCAAGAAATGCCATACTCTCTTTCCTTATCATGTTTTGTGCCTTTATAGCAGAGACGAGGGACAAGTGTCTCTTGTGCCTATGTCCTGTGAAGGTCAGCTTAGGGAATTTACTAAAAGAAATTTTCCCTCTTCTACAATCCACCATAGCCCCATACGTGGATAGCCAATCGGCTCCCAGAATGACATCGTAGCCCTCCATGGGCATACAGATCAAGTCAGCTCTCAGATTGAGTTCACCAATCTTAACATCAGCCAATGGATAATATTTATTCAATTGAGCCCTTTCTCCTAGTGGTGTTGTGACAGGTAACTCAAATATCTTAGATGCAGGTTTCTCATTTAAGGTATCAGCAAATACTTGTGATATGAATAAATGTGTTGCACCAGTATCAAACAAAACAAATGCTGATTGAGAAAAGACCGGTAGGGTACCTTCGACGACTCCACCTTCCTCGGTGGTTTCCACCTCTTGCACAGCTTGAAGTCTGCCAGGCTTCTTTTGTCCCGCAGGACGCTTCTCATTTTCTTTCAACAGAGGGCATTCCTGGATGCGGTGATCACGACTCCCACAGCGAAGGCATGCACCTGCCTTCCTCCAACATTCTTCTGTCGTGTGACCCAGCTTGTCACAATGTTTGCATCTTGGCTTGTTGGTTGGGGCAGTAGTAGTAGGGACTTTGGGCTTTCTCTCCTGGCTTGACCCATCAGTAATACTTAACGGCCTTTTCTTGCCTTAAGCAGGCTTGCTTGGTGCTCCAGAAGTCAGTTCCTTCTTTCCTATTCTACCCTTGATGCGATCATTGAGATCGGTTGCATCCTCGAGTAGTTGTGCTTTCCTGACCATTTTCAGATAAGTCTGAATATCCATAGGTGCCAGCTGTGTGATATATGCTGGCCTGAGCCCATTAAGAAACCTTTTCACCTTCATCTTCTACGTACTCACCAGATGAATGGCATAGCACGCCAATCAGGAGAACTAAGCCTCATACTCAGCAACAGTCAGGTTCCTCTGCTTGAGTGCGGCGAATTCAGAGGCCTTCCTTTCTTGGACCCTTTCAGAGAAATATTTGGAGTTAAAGTGCTCCTTAAACTCCTCCCATGTGAATTGTGCATCTGCTCTAGTTGCCTCAATGGACTCCCACCACGCACAGGCGTCCCTCTCTAACTGAAATGTAGCTAACAATATCTTGTCCCCATCCGCGCATTGCATGACGCGAAAAATGCGTTCAATCTCCTTGAGCCAATTTTCTGCCTCGTCAGGGTCTGTGGTACCACTGAATCGAGGAGGATTCAGGTTGGGGAAATTTCTATGTAAATCACCAGCTCCTCGGTTGTTGTTATTATTGTTGTTGGCTCCAGCGGCCTGAAGTAAGGCTTGAGTAAGCTGCTGGATAGTCTACTGCATGTCACGGAGTTGAGCACGCTCCGCTGCCATTGTTGATGTTTAAGTTCCTTCAAAAGAGAATTTTTAAATGTAAGTTATTGAGTTTGCACTAAGTTTGTCCGTGTGTGTATCCATTTTATCTTATTACCCACGGTTCTACCCATCTCACATAGGTATGGAACTTAGACTATAAGTCAAGTCAGGTCAAACCTAGATCATCCTGTACTTAAGAATAACATAGGCTCTGATACCACAAAATTGTAACGCCCCGGTGCGGAATATCGGAGCGAAAATTACAGTTATTAAATAGTACAGAGCGAGAAAATAATGTAAACCATTGCACAATTGGATAACATCAAATAAACACCAATTTCATTAATAATCCAACAATCTCCATTACATTCACTAATAACTCATCATCTTCATAAACTGACTAATACATCAACGTATCAGAGCCAAAACTAGGGCCCAGAGTATTTTATTCAAAATCAAACTATTACATAACGACCAACTGACTCACTAACTCATAACTACACTAACAGACTACTACTAGATAGCACTGGTTGCTGAATGGTCACTCCTGAGCCTCCTCATCGGTCCAATCCTCGTGAGTGTGGTCATGATCCGACTAACCTGAAACACATTAAATATATATGCAGGATGAGCGAATAATGCTCAGTAGGACTTAATATTTCCTGAACACAAGCATGTTTAAATAGTTAATGTTTTAATGGCTGGCTAACTAGAGAGTAAAGTCATGTAGAGCATGTCATGATAACAAGAGAACAATAGCAATTGGCACAGGGAAAATAGTACAACGAGAACGACAATAGAATGGCCATGTAATGTTATAACATGTAAATTGCACAACGGTGCACTAGTAACGATCACGCTTGCACTTGTAGAGATAGTACTTTGATTGTCATATATTAATCTAGATAGTAAACTGGCACTGGATGCATGCCGTAACACATCCTTGATCATTTTAACTCCCATGGGCACTGGCACTTTTTGGGATGCTCCTCCCAGGACCTGATCGGGTCCTATTGCACTGGCATTAGTCATTTCTTTATCTTAGACAATCACAAAATGGCCAATAGAGTACCAAGAAGAGATAAGAGAGTACTAGACGAATAGACGAGAGAGTAGAGAGAACGTGAACAGATAAGAGGATATGGATATTAGATGAGATAGGGACAATTTCGTAAAACAACGTGAAATTCTGATAATAACGGTTGCACAACACCAGGTCAGGTACCGGCAGTCTGGTAGAAGTCACAACCGCCCCCTTAGCCGTGCCGTGTACAAGGGTCAGGTGGTCCGGCGTGATCCCAAGATGAGAAGGAAACACTAAAGCCATGGATCGTACTAATCCCTAAGGTGTAACGGGTTTTGGGGTACAACCAGCTCGTTGACTAAGGACGTGCGCTAAAGCCAAGAAGACTTACGGAGGGCTTGACAAGGATTCCCTAGCCCAGTCGAGAGTATTCCTGATGGAGAGGTGGTCTAAGTCAAGAGAAAGTGTGTAGAAAATGGGTCCGTCGTGCCTCGAGTGCTCGAAGGCCGAGGGAAAATGATAACGGTATTTAAAATACGCGTATAAAATGAAGACAATTGTATTTAATAAAATAGGATAATTTAGTCATTTATTTCACTAATTTATCGAATATATTATTACATAATTTATCAGGGTCAAATGGCATTTAATAATGTTATGTGTGTGTAAGTGTAAAGAAATCTTGATGACATGACAAGTCGTTCAAATGTCATTTTTAAATAATTAAATTTATATCGTTAATGCCATTTATTAACGTACCAAGTCGAATTAACTATAACATGGGTTAACCAAGGCTAATTAAGGTGTATAAAGCTTAAACAACAGGGCATATGCACAATTTTTCAATTCTGGTCGGATTCGTGAAAACTCGGTGGACTTACCCGTCGCGATTCAAGTCGCGACGGGGCGGCCAGGCGCGACAGGTGGACTGGCCGGTCTGGCCCGGTCCGGAGTGGAATCGCAGTGGCTTATGCCGCCGCGTTCTTGACACGACGACATCAGCCCGCGCGACCCTACTGATATCGCGGCGGATCGCGCCGACGAGATACCAGGTGGGATTGCCCTTTTTCCCAGGGCGAATCCTCTTTGATACATAGACGTTCTAAATTCCATATAAAATAGCACGGTGATCCAAAAAGTATGAAACTAGTTTTAAACGAAAGTAGACATATAGATCTATCAACATTGATTAATTTGAAAATAAACAAGGTTTAGGCATGATTTGATCGGGTTACTTTTCGGTGACCTAAACATGCGCAGTCAGGGTTCAGTGAATTAATTACTGATGGATACATGATGAAAAATTCCGAAACCAGGGGCGTTCAAAATTTAACAAGATGTAGTATTTATGATAATTTTATCATGGTATGAAGTCAAGTATGAACGAGGTTTACAAACAAACATGAAGGGTCGGGTGCATGGATCTGACAGGGATTCAAAGAATTAATTCTCCCTCATGGGAGATCTAAATAGAGCGAAACTAGGGGCATTTGAAAGCTAATATGATGCAGTATATATGAGAATTTTATCATGGCATGAGAACAAGTACATGCAGGGGTATAAAGCAAACATGAAGTTTCGGGTTGATGGTAACAGCAAGGATTCAAGCAATTAATTCGCCCAAATGGATGAACGAAATACAACGAGATGAGAGGGCTTTTGAAGAGGTTCATGAAGTCTACCTAGGGTAATTTTTACACGAAATTTAGCTTGAGAGATTGCCTACCTTTTGTCGAATCCAAGAAGAACCCTAAGTTGGAGACGAAAACGGGATGAAAACTCCTTTGTCCAAGCTCCCTTCTCCAAGGTCCCATGATCTCCAGCCTCTCCCCTTGTCCTCCAAAGCCTCTACTGCGGTTTAGGGTTGCTAGGGACGAGTTTTAGGGTGTTTTGATTGCTAATTAGAGTCCTTTCTATCTAAAACTCTTCCCTCCTATTAAAAATCCGAATTTCCATATTTATCTTCCCACTTTCTCTCATTTATCCACCTAATAAGGCTGGAAATAGATCTAATTTCGTGGGTAGGGGGTTAGGGTAAGTATAGGACTCCTTTTTAGGATATATATGGGTTATTTAGTATTTATCTTAACCCCTTTTCATTTATTTAATTAATTAGGTACGAATTTCACCTAATTATCTCTCATCCCATGATGGGCTCTCCTCTTTTGGGTCCAATAAACCATGTTAGGACCATTAATACAACCCATTGCTAATTTAGCTTAATGGGCTTTGATTTAAATCATTCTAATTTTATTTATTCCTCTTTTTATTCAATTAATTCTATTTTCCTCATTTATTAAAAATAAAAAATTTATTTTTATTCGGGTTTTAAAAATCAAGGGTGCTACATCCTCCCCCTCTTAAATAGAATTTGGTCCCCAAATTCATAGAATCGTAAGAGGAAGAATGACTTACTAAATAACTCCAGATAATTCCGTCGCATTAATGATTCAGGCTCCCACGTGGCCTCTTCAACTTCATGGTTTCTCCAGAGTATCTTGACCACAGATATGGGTCGGTTCCGAAGCTGTTGAATCTTCTTGTCCAAAATCTTTACCGGCTTTTCTTCATAAGTCATATCTCTGTTTAAACTGATGTCGTCATAGCTGATTATGTGTGACGGATCATACACGTATTTCCTCAACTTGGACACATGGAAAACATTGTGTGTTGTCGAGAACTAGGGAGGTAGTACTAGACGATATGCTACCTCACCAACTCTGTCCAATTCCTCGAATGGACCTATGAATCTTGGTCTCAATTTACCTTTCATCCCAAATCTTTGGAATCCTCTGGTCGGGGATACTTTTAGCATTACATGATCTCCGGCTTGAAATTCTAAATCCCTTCTTCTTTTGTCTGCATAGCTCTTCTGCCTGGATTGAGCTATCTTAATTCTGTCTCTGCTAATCTGTATGTCCCTGCTAGTGTTCTGCACCATATCTGGTCCTAGCCATTGCAGCTCACCTACTTCATTCCAGCATACTGGCGACCTACAACTTCTGCCATACAGTGCTTCAAATGGTGCCATCTTGATGTTGGCCTGATAACTATTGTTGTAGGCGAATTCAATTAATGACAACTGTTCATTCCAATATCCCTCAAAATCTATAGTGCAGGCACGCAGCATGTCTTCCACAATCTGATTTGTCCTTTCTGTCTGTCCATCCATCTGAGGGTGGAAAGCTGTGCTGAAGTTGAGTTTAGTACCCAACGTTGTCTGAAGTCCCTTTCAGAATCTAGATGTGAATCTGGGGTCACGATATGAGACAATGGATACTAGAACTCCATGTAGTCTTACTATCTCCTTTACATACAATGCTGCCAACACATCCACACTCCAAGTGCTCTTAATGGCAAGGAAGTGTGCGGACATGGTTAAACGGTCCACAATAACCCAGATAGCATCAAGTCCACCACGAGTTCGGGGTAAACCCATGATGAAATCTATGCCGATGCTTTCCCACTTCCATTCAGGTATGTCTAGGGGTCTAAGTACACCAGCAGGACGACGGTGCTCGGCTTTCACCTGTTGACAAGTGAGGCAGTGCGCAGCATGCTCAGCCACCTCACGCTTCATGTTTGGCCACCAAAATGACCTTTTCATGTCTTGGTACATATTGGATGTGCCTGGATGTATTGTATACTTGGTCTTGTGGGCTTCATCCATCAGTTTCCTTTTCAGCTCTTCATTGTCTGGCACACATGTCCTGGCTTGGAATAATATTCTCCAATCCTCAGCGATGGAGAATTCTGGCTTGTCAGCTATGGTCTCCCTAACTCATACTAGGAATGGATCGTTTGCCTGATGATCTCTGATCTCGGCAAATATGTCAGGTTGAGCTTTAAGGTTAGAAACTAACATCTTATCATTTCTCTGCTCAATATTCAAATCCAGTCTGGCAAATTGTTCTAATAATTGCATTTTGCCCATGACTAGACAGGATAACGAAGCTACTGGCTTTCTACTGAGTGCATCAGCTACTGCATTACCTTTGCCTGGGTGATATTGGATGTTGAAATCGAAATCCTTTAGATACTCCAGCCATCTCCGTTGTCACATATTGAGCTCCTTCTGAGAAAATAAGTACTTCAAACTCTTGTGGTCGGAGTAGACAATGAATTGTTCCCCATATAGGTAATACCTCCAGATCTTGAGTGCAAAAACCACTGCAGCCAATTCTAAGTCATGGACTGGATAGTTGACTTCATGTGGCTTCAATTGCCTTGATGAATACGCTATCACCTTCTCATTCTGCATTAGTACACAACCTCGACCGATTCTAGATGCATCAGTGTAGACTGAGAATCCTGCGCCCTCGATTGGTAAGGCGAGGACAGGTGCAGATGTCAACAATTGCTTTAGGGTCTGGAAACTCTTCTCGCACTCTTTGCTCCAGACATATGGGTTCTCTTTCCGCGTAAGACGCGTAAGAGGTACAACTATCTTGGAGAAGTCTTTTATGAACCGTATGTAATATCCAGCCAGTCCAAGAAAGCTTCTGATCTCTGTGACATTTGTCGGCCTTTCCCAGTTGAGTACGGCTTCTACCTTGGAAGGATCGACAGCGATACCGTCCTTGGATATAACATGACCCAGAAATGACACCTCCTTGAGCCAGAATTCACACTTGCTAAATTTGGCATAGAGTTGATTGTCCCGCAAGATTTGCAGAGCGATCCTCAGATGCTCCTCATGCTCTTCCTGGGTCTTGGAGTATATGAGAATATCATCAATAAAGACCACGATGAACTTGTCGAGGTATGGTCGATAGATGCTGTTCATTAATTGCATAAAAGTTGCAGGAGCATTGGTTAGTCCAAAAGACATGACAACAAACTCATAATGACCGTACCTATTCCTGAAAGCCATCTTGTAGATGTCTGCATCTTAATCCTCATCTGATGATATCCCGATCTAAGGTCAATCTTAGAAAAATATTTTGCTCCTGATATCTGATCAAATAATTCATCGACACGCGGCAGAGGGTACTTGTTCTTGATAGTGAGATTATTCAGCTGCCTGTAATCGATGCATAACCTCATAGATCCATCCTTTTTCTTGACGAACAACACTGGTGCTCCTCAAGGAGAAGTACTTGGCCTGATAAATCCCTTTTCTAAAAGTTCCATCAGTTGCTCTTTCAACTCTTTCAATTCAGCAGGAGACATCCTGTAGGGTTGTCGTGAAACCGGTGTAGCTCCAAGTATGAGATCAATTGAGAAATTCACATCTCTCTCAGGTGGAATGTCTGGTAGCTCATCGGGAAACACATCAAGGTATTCTTGCACTATGTGGATGTCTGATATCTTAACTACTTTCTTTTCAACTACGATGGCGGCAAGAAACGCCATACTCCCTTTCATTATCATGTTTTGTGCCTTTATAGCAGAGACGAGGGACAAGTGTCTCTTGTGCCTACGCCCTGTGAAGGTCAGCTTAGGGAATTCACTAAAAGAAATTTTCCCTCTTCTACAATCCACGATAGCCCCATACGTGGATAGCCAATCGGCTCCCAGAATGACATTGTAGCCCTCCACGGGCATATAGATCAAGTCAGCTCTCAGATTGAGTTCATCAATCTTAACATCAGCCAATGGATAATATTTATTCAATTGAGCCCTTTCTCCTAGTGGTGTTGTGACAGGTAATTCAAATGTCATATATGCAGGTTTCTCATTTAAGGTATCAGCAAATGCTTGTGATATGAATGAATGTGTTGCACCAGTATCAAACAAAACAAATACTGATTGAGAAAAGATCGGTAGGGTACCTTCGACGACTCCACCTTCCTCGGTGGTTTCCACCTCTTGCACAGCTTGAAGTCTTCCAAGCTTCTTTTGTCCCGCAGGACGCTTCTCATTTTCTTTCAACAGAGGGCATTCCTGGATGCGGTGATCACGACTCTCACAACGAAGGCATGCACCCGCCTTCCGCCAACATTCTTCTGCCGTGTGACCCAGTTTGTCACAATGTTTGCATCTTGGCTTGTTGGTTGGGGCAGTAGTAGTAGGGACTTTGGGCTTTCTCTCCTGGCTTGACCCTCCAGTAATACTTAACGGCCTTTTCTTGCCTTAAGCAGGCTTGCTTGGTGCTCCAGAAGTCAGTTCCTTCTTTACTATTCTACCCTTGATGCGATCAGTGAGATCGGTTGCATCCTCGAGTAGTTGTGCTTTCCTGACCATTTCCAGATAAGTCTGAATATCCATAGGTGCCAGTTGTGTGATATATGCGGGCCTGAGCCCATTAAGAACCCTTTTCGCCTTCATCTTCTCCGTACTCACCAGATGATTGGCATAGCACGCCAATCGGGAGAACCGAGCCTCATACCCAGCAACAGTCAGGTTCCTCTGCTTGAGTGCGGCGAATTCAGAGGCCTTCCTTTCTTGGACTCTTTTAGAGAATATTTGGAGTTAAAGTGCTCCTTAAACTCCTCCCATGTGAATTGTGCATCTGCTCTAGTTGCCTCAATGGACTCCCACCACGCACGGGCGTCCCTCTATAACTGAAATGTAGCTAACAATATCTTGTCCCGATCTGCGCATTGCATGGCACGAAAAATGCGTTCAATCTCCTTGAGCTAGTTTTTTGCCTCGTCAGGGTCTGTAGTACCACTGAATCGAGGCGGATTCAGGTTGCGGAAATTTCTATGCAAATCACCAGCTCCTCGGTTATTGTTATTATTGTTGTTGGCTCCAGCGGCCTGAAGTAAGGCTTGAGTAAGCTGCTGGATAGTCTGCTGCATGTCACGGAGTTGAGCTCGCTCCGCTGCCATTGTTGATGCTTAAGTTCCTTCAAAAGAGAATTTTTAAATGTAAGTTATTGAGTTTGCACTAAGTTTGTGCATGTGTGTATCCATTTTATCTTATTACCCACGGTTCTACCCATCTCACATAGGTATGGAACTTAGACTATAAGTCAAGTCAGGTCAAACCTAGATCATCCTATACTTAAGAATAACCTAGGCTCTGATATCACAAAACTGTAACGCCTCGACGCGGAATATCGGAGCGGAAATTACAGTTATTAAATAGTACATAGCGAGAAAATAATGCAAACCATTACACAATTGGATAACACCAAATAAACTCAAATTTCATTAATAATCCAACAATCTCCATTACATTCACTAATAACTCATCATCTTCATAAATTGACTAATACATCAACGTATCAGAGCCAAAACTAGGGCCCAGAGTACTTTATTCAAAATCAAACTATTACATAACGACTAACTGACTCACTAACTCATAACTACGCTAACAGACTACTACTAGATAGCACTGGTTGCTGAATGGTCACTCCTGAGCCTCCTCATCGGTCCCATCCTCGTGAGTATGGTCATGATCCTATTCACCTGAAACACATTAAATATATACACAGGATGAGCGAATAACGCCCAGTAGGACTTAATATCTCATGAACACAAGCATGCTTTAAATAGTTAATGTTTTAATGGCAGGCTAACTAGAGAGTAAAGTCATGTAGAGCATGTCATGATAACAAGAGAACAATAGCAATTGGCACAGGGAAAATAGTACAACGAGAACGACAATAGAATGGCCATGTAACGTTATAACATGTAAATTGCACAACGGTGCACTAGTAATGATTACGCTTGCACTTGTAGAGATAGTACTTTGATTGTCATAGATTAATCTAGATAGTAAAATAGCACTGGATGCATGCCGTAACACATCCTTGATCATTTTAACTCCCATGGGCACTGGCACTTTTTGGGATGCTCCTCCCAGGACCTGATCGGGCCCTATTGCGCTGGCATTAGTCATTTCTTTATCTTAGACAATCACAAGAACAGCCAATAGAGTACCAAGAAGAGATAAGAGAGTACTAGATGAATAGATGAGAGAGTAGAGAGAACGTGAACAGATAAGAGGATATGTATATTAGATGAGATAGGGACAATTTCGTAAAACAACGTGAAATTCTGATAGTAACGGTTGCACAGCACCAGGTCGGGTACCGGCAGTCTGGTAGAAGTCACAACCGCCCCCTTAGCCATGTCGTGTACACGGGTCAGTGGTTCGGCGTGATCCCAAGACGAGAAGGAAACACTAAAGCCATGGATCGTATTGATCCCTAAGGTGTAACAGGTTTTGGGGTACAACCAGCTCGTTGACTAAGGACGTGCGCCAAAGCCAAGAAGACTTACGGAGGTCTTGACAAGGAGTCTCTGGCCTAGTCGAGAGTATTCCCGATGGAGAGGTGGTCCAAGTCAAGAGAAAGTGTGTAGAAAACGGGTCCGTCGTGCCTCGAGTGCTCGAAGGCCGAGGGAAAACGATAACGGTATTTAAAATGCGCGTATAAAACGAAGACAATTGTATTTAATAAAATAGGATAATTTAGTCATTTATTTCGCTAATTTACCGAATATATTATTGCATAATTTATCAGGGTCAAATGGCATTTAATAATGTTATGTGTGTGTAAGTGTAAAGAAATCTTGAGGATATGACAAGTCGTGCAAATATCATTTTTAAATAATTAAATTTATATCGTTAATGTCATTTATTAACGTACCAAGTCGAATTAACTATAACATGGGTTAATCATGGCTAATTAAGGGGTATAAAGCTTAAACAACAGGGCATATGCACAATTTTTCAATTCTGGTCGGATTCTTGAAAACGCGGCGGACTTACCCGTCGCGATTCAAGTCGCGACGGGGCGGCCGGGCGCGACAGGTGGACTGGCCGGTCTGGCCCGGTCCGGAGTGGATTGCGGTGGCTTATGTCGCCGCATTCTTGAAGCGATGACATCAGCCGGCGCGACCCTACTGATATCGCGGCGGATCGCGCCGACGCGATACCAGGTGGGAATATTGCCCTTTTTCCCTTTTTCCCAGGACGAATCATCTTTGATACATAGACGTTCTAAATTCAATATAAAATAACACGGTGATCCAAAAAGTACGAAACTAGTTTTAGACGAAAGTAGACATATAGATCTATCAACATGCACGATTAATTTTAAATTAAACTAGGTTTAGGCATGATTTGATCGGGTTACTTTTCGGTGACCTAAACATGCGCAGTCAGGGTTCAATGAATTAATTAACAATGGATACATGATGAAAAATTCCGAAACAGGGGCGTTCAAAAGGTAACAAGATGTAGTATTTATGATAATTTTATCATGGTATGAAGTCATGAATAAACGAGGTTCACAAACAAACATGAAGGGTTGGGTGCATGGATCTAACAGGGATTCAAAGAATTAATTCTCTCTCATGGGAGATCGAAATAGAGCGAAATTAGGGGCGTTTAAAAGCTAATACGATGCAGTATCTATGAGAATTTTATCATGGCATGAGAACAAGTACATGCAGGGGTATAGAGCAAACATGAAGTTTCGGATTCATGGTAACAGCAGGGATTCAAGCAATTAATTCGCCCAAATGGATGAACGAAATATAACGAGACGAGAGGCCTTTTGAAGAGGTTCATGAAGTCTACCTAGGGTAATTTTTACATGAAATTTAGCTTGAGAGATTGCCTACCTTTTGTCGAATCCAAGAAGCACCCTAAGTTGGAGACGAAAATGGGATGAAAACTCCTTTGTCCAAGCTCCCTTCTCCAAGCTCCCACAATCTCCAGCCTCTCCCCTCGTCCTCCAAAGCCTCTACTGTGGTTTAGGGTTGCTAGGGACGAGTTTTAGGGTGTTTTGATTTCTAATTAGAGTCATTTCTATCTAAAACTCTTCCCTCCTATTAAAAATCTGAATTTCCATATTTATCTTCCCACTTTCTCTCATTTATCCATGGAACAATCTAATTTCGTGGGTAGGGGGTTAGGGTAAGTATAGGACTCCTTTTTAGGATATATATGGGTTATTTAGTATTTATCTTAACCCTTTTCATTTATTTATTTAATTAGGTACGAATTTCACCTAATTACATCTCATCCCATGATGGGCTCTCCTCTTTTGGGCCCAATAAACCATGTTAGGACTATTAATACAACTCATTGCTAACTTAGCTTAATGGACTTTGATTTAAATCATTCTAATTCTATTTATTCTCTTTTTTATTCAATTAATTCTATTTTTTTCATTTATTAAAAAATTATTTTTATTTAAATTTTAAAAATCAAGAGTGCTACAGACAATCCACCAAAAAGGCAAAAAAAATAAAAACACGAATGGCCGGAGATGGGGGTGGAGATAGATGGGGTTCACCACCGAAAGGGAACCCATACAGCACAGAGGCCACCTTCTAAGATTCGACTTTGAGAGGAAGAAGAAATGGTACTTAGTTTGGTTTTTGACATCTATCCTGCTAACTGCGTGGCTCATTGGACCGATCGAGTTCATGGCCATGCAAATGTAAAGCCACGGGACGCACCCACCACTAGCTAGCTAGCCACGTACGGACAGACTTCAATAGATATGGACACCGACTTTTTTTTTGTTGACATGGACACCTTCACGGCTATAGCTAGCCCTCGCCAAGAATGTGAGAACATCGGAAGCCCATGTTCTGATTTCAAACATAACTCGGTCACCTCCACGTCGCATGTTTCCCTAGCTTCCTCCATATATCTCTTCTTCAATGGGGAAAGGCAAGTGTCAACTGTTTTGCTGCAGGTGTGCGAGACCCACACGCCAGCTATTTACAACATCCCGTGCACTTGCAGAGAGTGGAAGACAACTGGGTCGATGGCCAGTTCCCCTACAGCCCGTGATCCTTGTTTGTTTATATTCTTTCGTATCAGTGTGTTTTAAGGTCTTTTGAGTTAGGCCCCGCCACCTAGTGGAAGAGCTTGGGTAGGCTCTAGATCGTCCCCCTTATATATATATAACTGTCTAGATTAGATTTGAATTTTAAACCAGGCCGTGTACTGAAGAAAGGTGATGAACCACCATGTTAAATGTATGATTTTAGCCTTCTTTTGTTAATTAGTGCAATATGACTGGGTGAGTAAAAGAAGCTTGTCCTCTGGCTCATCAAATGTTTATGCGTATAAATTTTATAATGTTCTATATTCTTTTCCTTCGATATATTCCCGTACGTATTAGTATATACTAAATTATATTACATCACCTACGGCCTCGTACAGTTATGTGAGGTTTGTTTAGCTCGACTTCAAATGAGTTGGGAAGAAGAAACACAGGTTTTTTTTATTTGACATTCTTTCAAAAATAAAAATCACGATACAGATATCTTTAAATAAAATATTTCATAATGTCCTCTAACCTTAGGAGGGCCTGACTACCCTATTTCGGAGGTGGACCGAGCTGAGGGGTTGGTCTATGGTGATCTGGTGTAGAGTCACAGGGTCAAAGGTGGATCATATATATATATATATGTTTTGCCCCCAATTTAAGGTGATTAATACATTGTTAACGCTTAAATTTACCTGGGTTATGTTGCATAGAAAAAGACAAACATATATAGGAAATCTTCTTTAAAAAAACCATGTATTAGGATCGCATGTAAACTTTGTCAAATTTTTTGCTATGCCTGGTTAGAAGTTATAAGATCGCTAGTGCAAGAACAACACGGTACATTCATATGCACTATAATCATAGAGCGCGAAACTACATTAAGATTATCAAAATTTCTAACCCAAAATTTAAAAGGTGGAAATAGAGAAGAGAATACATTACGCTAGCTAGCTATATTTTATGTTTGCGTCTACCAACTATATATATGGTCATCACCTACATAAATATGAGGAATGAGTAGAGTAGGAAATAGCTTGGATATTGAGGTCACAAGAACTTTCGGAGATCATAATTAAGGTGATGTAAACATCAAACTCACCAATGCCCCCACAAATCCCAATAGCAAACATCAAAATTGGCTGTGGGAGTAGAACCAAGATCAAACAGTAATGGCCTGTTGATGAAATGTCATTGATTAAGGTCTTCTTATAGGGAGTCTGAGATTGTCAGCGCAGTCCAAATTGGTGGAAATGACCAAACAGGGGGATCCCAGTGCAAAAAAGATTCAGGTACTGATCATGCCATGTTGTGTTCTCCATATAGTTGGCGTCAGATGGAAAGAAATAGGAAAAAGCAGAGAAAAAGTCTGCAGATGAAATGTTAAACCCTAGATTAGAATGCTAATCCACCATTACATATCGGGTTGACAACACTTGAAACAAATATAGATAAAGGTCTTATCATTTCTTCTCCCATATCTATGCCCCGTCCTTTCTTTTGTTACATATCATTTTCCATCTTCTCTTCATTGATGAAATGACTTGCTTAATTACGAAGCCATATTTAAAAAAGATATATATATATATATATATAGAATTAACTAATTTATAAGCAGCAGGTGGGACTACATGAAGTTTTATTACCAGCAATTGCTATCTTCAGTCTTGGCATCCTTCCACTCAATTAAGCTCAAATATCCAGTTTCCTAGGCATGCATGGAGTGGGTGACAAAAGTGAGACAACCATTTCACTCATCAAGCCCTCCCAACCATATGAGACCCATACCAAACTCCCATCAGTAACATCAATTAACTTATAAACGATATGTCACCAACACTAATGATTAACAAAGAATCGAATAATAACAAAGACCATCGTACGTTCATCTAACCTGAGCCACTTCTATGCATCTCACCAGTAGGGTAAAGACACAAAATATAGAGACAGGATATCGCCATATCGGTCAACACCTGATTTATAAAGCACTGAACCCACCATATGGAAACAGAAGCTTCAGCTGGCGTCTGAATGAAGACTTCTCCATGCCCTTGTAGTGCTAGATGACAGTGATCACACTGTGTCGTCCACAGCAAAACTTGTGGAAATAAAGAGCAGTTCACCAAATCTTTGAACCTACAGGCCTTTTTCTCCCACCAAATAAATCCAAACTCCTCTTTCTCCATCACCACCCCCCCCCCCCATATTCCTTAGACTACAAGGCACGTAGTGCACAGAAACTGGTCACTATCCAGAATCCAACGTAATCATCCACCACAACTCCGCTGCACGGGCTGTGCGTGCGTCTTTCTCCGTGCATGTATCTGCACTACTTCGAACAGCGATATCTTGACGAATCTCGAAGATCCATGTACAGTACGTAGTGGGTCTTCCTGTAAGAGTTGCGACAAGCAGCGGCCATGCATGCACGCACTCAAAGTCCCATCGGCAACAAGCGATCTAGATGATCAAGGTGACGGTGAAAATGGTGCTGCAGTGCAGTAAGACACTGAGTTACGCTTTAGGTGGATTTTCTCAAGGTAGTTTCAAAGGTTTTCAGGTTAAGGAGGAGAGGGAAGTGTTTCGGGGTTCGAATATGGGGCGGGCCGCGGGGGTATGTTTATTCGTCACTAGATTAATTAACCAAAAAAAAAAACACTGAGAATTACCAAAAGGATCGAAGTCCATGAATCGCAGGGAGGGACTGGATAATTAAACCTAAATGTATGACCGACCTCACTGTGCAGTCTGAATCCGATGGACAAGACCAAGGCAGGTGCTGGTGCTGTGACTGCTGTCTAATTCCGATGGACAAGAAGGACCGGTTTAGGAGCAATGTTAAAATTATTTTTGTGTGACTTGAAGATTACGAGTTCAAAATCGGAAATAAACTCTCAATTTATGCTTTCTGTAGACTCCGGAGTGGCGAAATCCTGATTTGGGTACGCCCAAAAAAATGGCCAAAGGCACGTGCTGAAACCATATATGCGTGAGGCAGGACCGCAATATATATGTTGTGAAGAATAGAATGTAAGTTTTATTTCCAGGGAGGAATCAAGTAGTGGAGTCCATCTGCCATGGAGGCATTGATAGAATTGACCAATTAGCATCCATTCGCCCCTTCCAATTCCCCTAGCTCCTCGATATTCCCAAGATCCTCTCGTGTTAAAGAGCTCTGCTTCGCGCATTAACCATTTTTAACGAGGCTACCATATGTACTGGGTATAGTCTTACAAGCGAGAAGGCGCAAAATTAAGATGGGACAGGCCCATCAACAAAAAAACTGATATGCCCAATTGAAAAGGATTTCCCGGCCGTGACTTAATAGTTCAACTTAATCCTTACAAATGCATCTTATAATACCCGGTATTCACGTTATAATGTTATTTAATTAAAGGGTATGTTTAAAATTAAAAGATAATCTGTGAACAGAAATATTTATTACAAGACTAATCTTACAATAATGACTGAAATTTTAGTAATGAAAAGTAGATGTTCTCTCTCTTCTCTAGGTAATAAAATTATTTTTTACCAATCTACATCATTAATTATAATTATTATAAGATTGGTCTTTTGTAAGAAATTAAGGAGTATTGTTCTTATAATAAATATTTCTTATCTACAATCACATAAATTTTATAATGAAATCGAGAATCACAGCGGGCCGCCCGTTGGGGGGGGGGGGGATAAACCGATTACATTTTCTAGTGGAAATCAATTGTCTCCGATAATTGGTAAAAAAAAGGACCTCATTCTTTTCCACAACCTACCACTTTGACATGACGAGGTCAAATATATTTTTCAGAAAAAGATTTATTACACTTTTACATTACATTTTAAATGTAATATAATTAGATAATAAATTTATGTGGCATCTAATAATTATATTGTCACTCCCTCACACCTCATGTGAGAGATGTTACATAAACTTTTACCTAATCACATTACACTTAAAAATATAATCTGTAAATATAATAAGTCTTTCTCTATTTTTTAAATGTGAGAGTCCCACCCCAACCGCACAGGTGTGAATAAGCTTAAGCCAGAACGCTGTAAATTGTGCCCGCATATTGTGTTGAGAGAGAGAGAGAGAGAGAGTCGAAGAACAGAGAGAAAGGCATCATCTCCATGTGCAAGATTCAAATTTGAAAAAGGCCAGGTAGGGACCCAGTACTTGGAGTTTGCAGCCCGCGTTACATGACCTGGAAAGGAGGGGAGGAGGAGGAGGAAAGGTGAGGCTGGGGAGAGGACAGCTCAGGAGATGGGGGCCGTCCATCCATCCATCCATCGACATCATACAAATGCATCACCCATAATGGCCCGACCAAGGTCGGCAATTACGGCCGATAAAGGTGCTGCAGGCCTTTGCACATCTCTCTATCCATCTATCAAGCAGCTGGGCCCACCCAATTCAGAAATTTCTCGTCCTATGATGCCATCCATCCATTTGCCTCCCATGGAGGGGACGATCGTTCAAAACTGGGGTAGTGGGCCGAAAAGGATGTGGGCCTCCATAGTTTAGCTTATTATATTAAAGATTTGATCACATATCTACCATCTTAGGTGAGTTTGAGTCCCGTCGTTAGTATCTTGGACCCTCGTTATAGCTGCCGCCTCTCAGCTCAGGTTTGGTATGGGACCTAGTCTTAGTTAGGGTATAGATAAGTAGTCTAAAGTATCTAATTTTAACCCACGCATATGTTGTTTGGTAAATAGGATATTTTCGGTTGAAAAAAATTAAAAGTTGTTAAAAGAGACGAGGAATATTTATCGTCTGAACTAGATGAGTCATCCCATATGATAAACATATGTTGTCAATTATCTTTAACATTCGATAGTTATTGGCGTCAGTCTCTCGTTACCATCACCTATGTCATATTCATATAAATACACACGTATGATTCAACTAAATTACGTGTTCAAATAATCTAAGAAAACAAGTACTTTTTCTCACAGATCCGTTGATTTTAACCCTTTTCATTATGAAACCCATATAAAGATTTAGGTTTTAGGTATTTGGGGGGTGTCCAAGTTGGATAATAGGAGGATGGACAACACAGCTAGAGACACCTACCTATGTGTGAAGTAAATGTTACTGCAAAAATTTTGATAGCATCGAGTAACTACGTCTGGCCCAAGATTATATATCCCTCATAACTCTTAGCACTTGAATGGAATTTATGGGATACATACGTATAAATATGTATGTGGGGCCCCGAAAAGCACCATCCTCCTTTCTTATCGAACATATGTCTACTTAGTACACCAACCGGGATAGAACGCCTCAGAGACCCCGACTCTAATGGCTCAGCCACAACAAAATGGACGAACCGAGGGAAGGCCTTTCTCACGATTACAACGAGTCCCCACATCCCCACTTGGACAAGAAGACGTGTCTTCGCTCGGGCATGGAGGAGTGGGGGAGAAGGGAACTGCGTAGGGGCTGTGAGGCCCTGTGATTACCGGCAAAAAAAACATATCTTTATGTATAAATTTGACGATCATACACATAAGTTTGGTGTTCCATACGCCCGCGCCCCCTCCTTGTAAGTTTATTTGTAAAATTAGAGATATGTTTCTTGAAATATAGCTCAAAAGTGTCGTTGCATTTAACATCCATTTGAGACGTACGACGGTGTTCTTACCTAGAATGAGCTTTTGGTCAAGCTCACATTGTGTAAAAAAAAAAAAGGAGAGATAAAGAGAGAGAGAGAGAGAGAGAGAGAGAGAGAATTTATGAAAGATTAAGAATGTTGTTGATCTTGTTGAACGATTGGTTACAGATTAATTAATATTCAATTAGAGATTTTAAAGAAACACTAACAAATGATAACAACAGGGGCGCTTGTTTAAATATTACAATGTAGCAGGCTCATTAACAATTAACATGAGAGTAATTATAAAAATGAAACTGAAAGAAGGGTGTTCTTATGAATATCTCGTATAAATAAATACTTAAATGTTCTGCTAATATTGTTCCCCAAATATTTTGTTACATTAGTCACGTACGACATACCCTTCCTTATCAATACATGACATGGGCTTTACATTTAAGCATTGAAATTGCGTGAAAGAGAAAGCTAGATGATCAGATTTGATAAGACTTTTATTCCCGACAATCTAGCGAGACCGTGAATTCAAGGAACACATGAATAAAATAACTTGTTTTAGTTGAACTAGAAAACGAGCTCTTACTTACACACGAAGTTAGCCGGAGAACAACCGCAGGCTAAACTATGATAAGATTAATTAACAGCTAATCAAGTTTTGAAAAACTTTTACTATATCCCTAAAAACCATCGTAATTAAATATATACTTTTAAAATTTTCATATTATACCATATGCTCTCGAAATAAAAAAAAGGTTATCATGTGTGTCTACCATTTCATTTCATTTTTTTAACTCAACAATCATACTTGAGTTAAGAAAAAAAAAGATTAATTTGCCCTTGTAATTTTCTCTTTAAGGAAAAAGAAAATTCTCAATAATAATATAATTGTTAATTTTATTAATTTTTTTCGATATAATATAACAGAATCTGCCGTGCTATACCGTACTTAAAAATGGTCAACACACTACGGCAAAATCAATCGATCGATTTTTTCTTATGGATCAATCAAATTTTTTAATAAACACTGTCAAACGTTTAACAAATCAAAGTCTAAAATCAATAGATCAATTTTTTTTATTGATCAATCGATTTTTGTCAAAATAACATCTAAATCTCACGATCTATACGATCTTTTAAGAGAAACGAAAATTGATCGACCAAATTTTTTTATCGATCAACCAATTTCTATCAAGATGACGTTCAAATCTCATAATTTATTTAGTCTTCAAAGAAAGAAATATCGATCAACTTGATACACTACAAATCATACTATAAAAAATACGACACAATCAACCTCCGCCGCACAGCCAACCTTGAAATGTAATATAAAATTTTCAGTATTATATATTATACATTTCAAGGATATATATGTAATTTTTATTTTTTTTTCCTATCACTCTGTTAATGCGTGGAATGCCACAGGATCATCACTTGTCCAAATTAGGGACGTTAAAAAGAGAATTAAGTACCCTTTCAATACATGATTAATCTAGAACAGAGGGAGGGGCCCCCCAAGGGTCGGACACCGCCCACCATGCTTGAAGGCGAAGCGACTACCCAACGTTAGCCCCCAAAAACCCACCAGCATTCCCCGAGAGCCATAAACTCATACCACTCCCTATTAAACACCTCTCATCGTACTTTGCAACCCAAATTAAAGTAATTAGATACGCTCTGACAAAGGTAGTTTATGCTCAAGATTGCAACCCACCAGGAAGTCCACAAGATTCCACTTCTTGGGTACCAACTATTTTGGCACCATCGTTGGCGCGTGTAATTAGCATGATGATATGGACTTGGTTGTAAAAAAAAAAAAAGTATGATGACATGGAAGAACAAGAAGAGATGCCATATTTGGAGAGATCATTCAAGAGATGTGGGAAGCCATGTCAACACACCGATGTCATTAGAGATCAAGCAAATGATTCCCCCCACTTGTTCACAAATTTTATACAAGGTACACGAAATCACAAGGCCACCCAGTTGGTGAACCGGTGCCCACATCATGCGATCCCAACAATAACTCTCTTATCTTTTGCTTTCCTTTGTTTGCTTTCTTTTTTTTCAGCATACAGAAGCAAAAGCAGAAAAGAAGCCAATGGCAGCAGCAACCCAAACCCCTTAACAAAAAAACTACACACTACATGCAGGATGATCTGCCATGGTCTTCTTCTTCAGGGATTCCACCAGAAGCAAGCAGAAGTAGTAGAGCTTGATGGGTGATGCTGGACCGGTTGTTGTTCAACACCATAAAGGGAGCTGTTTCTTCCTTCTCCCTGCTCCAACTTTGTTGAGTATTAGCACAAGCATGAGAGGGGCTTATTCCAAAACAACCTTCCTAAACACTAATACACAGAGATTGAGAAGCATCCCAAAGTAGGCCGATCCTTCCTTCCTCCCATGCCGCATCCACCTGACGTGATTACCTCCCAAGCCCTCCCAACGTACAGAGTCTAAAGCACCCCACATTCTGCTCCCAACTTCCCCCTTTTCCCACCATCCCCAACCATCCTTCCACAAATCTTAAGCATCTCAATTAAGAATCTTCTTACTAACCTAAAAAATGAACCATCTACTCTCCTGTACCTTTCTATATTCTTTCTGCCATTTCATTGTATACTTTCTTCAACTACAGAATATTACTTGGCATAAGATAGCACTTGATTAGTAATAAGATAAGAGATGGGGTGGGACTAACTAATAGGTCCACTCGGAAGGTAGGCAGACATCATGGTGATGGTGGCCGGCGTGAAGGGGTTGGGGACGGAAGCTCCCCGTCTGCGACATCACTGCGCTACTCCGAGCCAGCATGGCGTCTGCAGCCACGGCCAAGAAGATCATGTCAAGTCGCCCTCAGGGTATTTTCCCAGACACAGAAAGCCAAATAAAATATTGCAAGGGGACGAACAAGTCAGAACAAGCAGGAAACTTCACCTTCACCGTGTTGGAGCACGAATCCTCCTGAAGAGCGAGGCTGGGCAGGTCCTAACTCGTCCAGGTTAAGGTTCAGTGCCTGCATCACTCTCGCCGGGAGCAGCACGGTAGATAGGGCTAGCCATGGAAGCAAAGACGACAAGAACCCGCGTTAGGAAACAAATCCAGAGAACAAATTATAACCAGGGGATGAATCATGGAAAAAAATCCCTAAACAAGTTTTAACAATGGAAGAGCAGAATCCAAAAAACAGGGAGATTCAGGGAGAATGGAAGCTTATATAGCCTTCCCGAAGAGTAAGTGGAAAAACAAATGGAGAAGAAGAAAAACTACACCTGTGGTTTGTCCCACCTAAAGGAACGCAAGATAGTGGTCATTGGCATGGAAAGGTTTGATTTTGCGGGAGTAAAGTTCGTGTTCCAGTGTGCTACCTGGTTTCTTCCGCGGTTCAGTGGGTGTGCCGACCCGCCGGGGCAGGAAAACGCCGGTGCCACAGGTCTCCCTCCTCGAGCCGGGGCCGAGGAAGACCGCCCTCATGCCTGACCCGGCTTGTTGCGGGGGAGGCGTCCAGGAGGGGATCCTGGGTGAGCCCGGCGGCCGCGCTGGCCCTCCGACGGCGAGCCCACCCCCGCTCTTGGCCCTGTTGTGCCGGCGCCAGGCCGCGGCGACCTGCAGCTCCGCCAGCTGCTGCCGCTTGAGCTGATGAATCTACAGAGAGGAAAACAAGGAGACGAGGAAGCAAGAAGGATCAGCATACCCTGAACCAGTCCGCCGCAACCAAGTGAACAGCTGGCAAAATCTGAAGCATATTCCTACATGGGCAACCGCGTCCTTGTGCTGGATCAGAGAAGGACGAGCATAGTAGCCGGTGGTGGTGTTCTTGGTTAAGCCCGCAGCAAATGGAGAAAAGGGCTTCCCCTCCGGCCGACACAGGAGCCCTCCGCCGTCTTGCTTCTGCTGCTTGTTAGCCGCAGCATAGAACTGGTACCCAGCGTCGCATTTGTGCTTCCCAAGAGGGGTGGAAGGCGGGGACGGAAGCAGGGAGAGAACATGGGAGGCTTCCCTGTTAAACGCACTCGAGTACGCGGCCGCAGACAGAGCAACCAGAGTCGCCTGCACATAATCCCAAATTAATATAAAGGAGAAAGAGATGCCAAGAAGCCCCAAGCTCACTGAGTTCACAGACAACACAAGCTAAGAACCGCCATTAGAAGAATCCTCCATGGTTGAGAAAAGCATCAGGAGAGGACAGTACCCTGCGGTCGTCGCCAGAAACAGAAAAGGAACCAACTTTCTCGTCCTCTTGGTGGAAGTAGTGCGCCATCTGCCTGCTCAAGCCGCCGATGCGCTCCTCGTTGCTATTCTCCATCCCGGCGACCGGTTCCCCCGGCGAGTTGACGTCCCAGACGTAAGCCCAGTCGTAGGGGAACTCGGAGGGAAAGCACGATGCACCATCCCCCTCGCCCCTCCCGCCGCCATCAGTCTTCTCGCTCTTCGTCTTCTCCAAGAGCATGTCTTCCGCCAGGAACTCGGACGGCAGGGACAACTCGGCACAGTCCAACTCCGCCATGGACACTCAGCTGCTCAAGCTACCACCACCTTTGCCCTGCCTTTTGAAGAGGGCGGAACTGTGACTGGGGACGGAAAGCAGCTAGCAGAAGCCAAGAGAGAGTAGAGATAGAAGAACAAGGGCGGAGAAGCGGGGGGAGAGAGAGAGAGAGAGAGAGAGCAAGGAGAGGAGGGGCTTTGCTGGTCGCGGAAGGAACAATAATAACGCAGCTCTGCTATGCGAGGTTTCCAGCCTCCCCGGGGGCCCAAAGTGGAAAGAGAAAGGCGAAGGAACGAGGACAGCTGCGTGTGTAGTAATAAATAGAGAGGGCTGTTTAGAGAGAGAGACGTGAGTTGGCGAACTACAGGAGGAATAGCGAGGAGTAGCGTATGAGTAGCTTGTCGAACAGACGATATTTTGTGGTATATTAAATTTAGGGAGAATTATATGGGCAATAAATAAGAAGATGCCCTTCTAAATAGTATCTGAGAGACGTAAAATTATTTTATAGAATTAAAAAATGGAAAATGGAGGTAGTAGAGGGGACTGCAGAGTCCTGCCTGCCTGCCACTCACCAATCTGCCAAATGGGGCTGTTTTGTAGCGGTTGGGAAGAAAACCAGTCGTCCTCTTGGTCCTACCTACATGCCATCTGTTCACCCGTATGTGTTATGTTAGTTAATTAATGGTGGTGGCGATGGTCACGCCTGCCCAGTTTGGTAGCATGCAATCTCGCATGGACTGACCCATGGGTGGGTAGGTGACCCATCACAGGGGCCCGGCCCGATTCCCCCTCTGCAACCCGGTTCGGGTCCATCAGCTCTTCCAGCTTGCCAATATCGTCACCCCGATCGGTTTAGTCTTTAGATCTTCTAAGCCCGTTCATAAGATCAATTTTAGGATTCTGCAGTTGTTAATCTCTTTTATAGTTTATTTTTTATATAACTTGAGTATTTAGTTCTATGAAATTTAATGCTCTCCAGAAGATCTTCTTGGGTAACTTATGTCCGACTGTTTTATCAAATCATAAAGATGGCTCAAAAACTGTACAGTTAAATATATACATATTTCCTGTAAACTACATGCACGTATATTCCTTAAATTTTGAACTCATAAAATATATGGCATATTTGATGTAAATGCATCTCATGATACCCACGGACAAGCCAACTAGACATGGTGAAATTCCATGGTCGGGCTGACTAGATGTGATGACATCCCTTGGGCGAGCCAACCAAGTCTCAGAGGTTGGGCCGACCAGCACAATTCGCAAGTGATTGTCTCCGTGTCAAGTTGCCATCTCGGCTTGACTATCATCAGACGAAAGATGGCTCAACACTGATCTCGTATCGAGATAGCTCAACCTTGAGTTGAGGTTAAAGGACAACAGAAGGTGCCCATGAACCCATGTTCGAGTGGACATACACGACCCCATAACATGAAGGTCAACTGTTAGGCGCATGTTTGTAGTTCAAAACAGCCGCATCTTTCCAACTCCTCGTAACAGCCATCAAGAGCCACTTCTCTAAAACCTAAGGGGTGCAACTGAAGGCTGACCATAATTTCAATGTGGAGTGAACAATGGGGGAGGTGGATAGTGGAGTGATGGTTGATGGTGTTGCCCAGCTAGCAAGCTCAGAGCTGGGGGTGAATGAGATTCTAAAATTTTTAGATTAAAATCTGTTAACAAAAATATTTAACAGAAAACACTAAAGAGAATAGTTAGTGTTAGATGAATGAAGAAAAACAAATGCACAAAAGCAATCACACATACAACATGAGATTTTTATCTTGGTTCGGCCCTCCTATACCAAGGAGTCTTTTGTCCAGTCCTTAAGCAACAACTTAGGCTTTCACTACTAAGGGTACTGTCCCCCTTAAGGACCCTTACACATCCAGCCGCAGCTGACCTTCTCTTCTAACCCCGAAGAGGAATACAAACACCCTGATACACAGGTCTTCCTTCCTTACTGAAGGAAATAAACACCACATGTTTTCAACAGGTCTTCTCTTCACAGCCCGAAGAGGAACTTCACAATAAAGTGAATGAAGGCAAAATGCCCCTAGACCAAGCTTACAACAACTGCTCGATCTGAGGCAGTGACTAAGAGAGAAAGATCTACAATAAGAAAATCTCTCAGAACACACTAGCTCTCTAAAGGCTAAAGACAATGAAAAATGGAGACAAGAGCTAGAGCAAGTTAGGGAGTGAAGCTCAGGGCTCTTCTTTTTGATGCTCGCAAATTGTAAGATCAAAATTGAAAAGTTGTTCTTTACGGAGTCATGAGTTTTCTATATATCCTTCTCTTTGAAAAATATATCCGTTGAAGTGTCTGTTGTCTCTAGGTTGGATGCTCGTTAGACTGCATGGTTCATCGAGTACGACAGGTGTGCTTGCAGTCATTTAATACTTTACGACCCATGCACACAAGAAGAAGATCCATCTTGATATCCTTCACTTTCTATTTGTCCAACATTGTATGACATGGTACTAGAAGAGACCTGCACACATTAAATGCTAAAGCATAGACAGCTAGACTGCCTCCATGCTTGTCAGTCAATCGTTAGAAAGAATATATACATCAAAATAGAAATGTCATTCTGCTATTTGAAAAGCTTTTCTTATAGAAGTATGGGAATAGAAATATCCATATATACATCGTGCAGTGAAATGTACAGTGACATTAAATGCATGGATATTGGAGAAGCACGCGGGAAGACTTTGACTTTTATGATATTTGAAATTATGTTTGAATATCATGAAGTCGATGTGTTCCATGAAGTCATTGTTCTACTTATGAAATCGTTATATGAGCAAATTGTTGTTCAATCAAATCCTTATATAAGTAGAGGCAAATCGTTGTGAACACCAACCGTTATACAATAATAGTCAAATCGTTGTAAGCACTAGTCGTTATAGATATGTAAGCAAATCGTTGTATAGATACAAACAAATTGTTGTTTGAGTAAATCGTTGTTCAAACATAAACAAATCTTTGTTTGACCAAATCGTTGTTCAAACATAAACAAATCGTTGTGAGAGTGAATCGTTGTTTGAACATAAGCAAATTGTTGTGAGCAAATCGTTGTATAAACATAAGTAAATCATTATATCTATCGAATCGTTGCGGCGACCAAGTCATTGTTTCAATAAACAAGTCGATGTGAAACCGACATCGTTGTGAGACCAAATCGTTGTTCTCACTTAACAAATCGTTGTGAGACGAAATCGTTGTTCTTACTTAACAAATCGTTGTGAGACGAAATCGTTGTTCTCACTTAACAAATCATTGTGAGACGAAATCGTTGTTCTCACTTAACAAATCGTTATGCTATAAGGAAAACGATACTTATGAAATCGTTGTGAACTAAGGAAATCGTTATGTGGTGCTTATGAAATCGTTATGCTATAAAGCAAATCGATATGGACTTAGAAGAATTCTATACTCTGAACTTTTAAACAACAGTGTGTAAGGATTATTTACAGATTTTGCTTGAATTATTTTTTGTTGATGAACTTCATGAACACTTGTTAGAAAATAATTGTTAGGGTTTCGTTGATCACCAAAATTGTATATAATTAAATAAAATTATATAGAGATAGACTGATCATCAATTTCCCCCTTTTTGGTGATGACAAAACATATCATTAGAATATAAGATTCTGAAATGAAATCAGGTAAAGTTGCGGAGTAAATTTGAGAAATGTATTTCAGAATAGTTATTTTCTCCCTCTTTTTGTCATTTAGCAAAAAGAGGCTGAACAAAGACAAAGAAGGAAGAGAGAAAAGATAAATGAGAGCCAAAGAGCGATTCTATTAATCCTTGGGGGGTACAAGAAGATAGAAGGCAGGAGACAAAAGAGAGGCATGGCGAGTAATGATTGGCCAAACCGTTGTTCCTACTCTTCAAAATGTGCCTGAAAAACACCCCAAGCAATAGTATAAGAGGATCCCATAACAGGTGCCATTCGCCGAATATGAAGATCCCTCTGAGCACTGATGAGGTCTCCATATGCATCCCTGCTAAGAGACATCATGAAGGTGCTGGTAGTACCAAAACTGGCATGCTAGAGGAACTGATCTAGAGAGATTGGATAGAAAATCTACTGCAACTTCAGTTCCTGGCGCATGGCTACATACACCTTGTACCGTTCAACCCAAGTGGTGAAGGGATCCTGAACAAGGCGGATGGAGTTCATATCAAGGAAATCTTCAACAGAGACAGGAGGCTTATCAGCTTTGGTTTGAGAGGAGTTGATAGCATCAAGTTGTTGAGCAGAGAGAGGGTAGAATTTGGCCCATTCAGCTGGAGACAACCTCTCACAATCTGACAACAGAGGGGCCAGAACATCTAAATTGATGTGCCCCAGATGATACTCTCGGAACAAAAAGCGATGGAATGCAACCAATTTGCCCTTTTGCACATGAATTCTTGCCATGACTCTGGCATAACGTTCGAAGATGATAGGGCCAACTTCTGAATCCATAACCAGGGAATGAAGAGGAGGCAGAAAAACTACCGGAGGCATCTTCAAGGTGGCAAAATCTACTTGAATTGAGGAGGTGACAGCCACATCTGAACCAAGATTGGAGATAGCTTGCCTAAATTGGCCAAGCTGAACTTCGGGCAGATTATTGAGATATCGATAATCATTGAACATCTTAAAGTATCTGATCAATTTTATCTCCTTTTGAATGAAGGGAGCCCAGATATCCTTGTGATGGAACACAAACCACACAGAGAGAGTCAAGGAATGATCTCTGGGTGGAAACCTAGCTGACCTTGCAAGCAAAAACTTATTATACAGGGACTTGTGGCCCCGAGCCCATTGCTCTTCAGTTTTGGCTTCAGTCATGGAAAATATTTTTGACTTTTCAGCCTTAGAGAGAGAAGAAAAAGGGAAAATGACAGTGAGATAGTCGGTAAGGTTGAGGTATGGAAGTCCAAAAATGGTGGCAAATGTGTATTTCTGAAGGAATTCTCGATAGAGGGGCTTGTTGCGGTTTTCAACTGAGAGGGAAAACCAAAGAGGTGGAAAACGAGTCTTAGAAGAGAGAGTATGAGTGGAGAAATTTTTTCTTTTCTTAGGAGCAGGACTAGAAGAGCTTGTCCTATGAGAATGAGTGCCAACTTTCAGAACTGAGTAAAGAATTGCTTCTTCAAACTCATCTTTGATGTCCTGGAGGAAGGGACCATCAAGTTGAGCATTCTCTGGAATGATAGTTACGATGGAGGGAGGAGTAGGAGGATGAAGAAACGAATGAGAAGGGGAAGGAGAGGGTATGGAGGGTTCAGCTGAGGAGGGACCAGAGGAGGAGGCTCCAACTAAGGAGGAGGCTGGAGGTGCCTCATAGGAAGGAGGAGGAGGAATATGGGTGGAGGAAGCAGGAGATGATGATGAGGTGGCAGGAAATGGAGTAGGTGAAGAAATGTGTTTAGAAAGAGATTGTTTGAAGGTGGCAAGAGAAGGAGGTGCAGTGGAGGATGATGGTGGAGGAGGAGATGGTGTTTGAAGAGGGGAAGAAAGGGGCTCTGGGGCTACAGCCTGTTCTTAAGCTCTTGCAGGCTCAGCTTCTGATTCCACCGGCCCTGGTGGCCCAGACTCATCCACTACTGGCCTTAGTGACTTTGACTGCTCATCTGATGGCCCTGATGCCTCCATACAAACTGGCTCTGATGGCCCAATATCCTGTGCAGACTCAGATTGCATCACATTCTTAGAAACCTTTGGCCCTACTGGCCCTAAATCCTCATCAACAACTGGCCCTGATGGCCGGATTTCCTCTGGAGCTGGGGAAGTAGGAGCAGGTGAAGCAGGAGTAGATTGCGCCCTCAAAAGATCTGAAAGAGTAGCCACTGAATCCTTTATTCTACTCAGCTCACTTCTCACCCATCTATATGCATTTCGGACCCTTCCCAGTTCCTTTGTTGTAGTGCTCTGACTGATGAAAATTGAAGTTATATCTGATTGGACAGAGTAGAGAATCTGACCTTGAGCATCCAATCTATCAATAATCGGTTTCATGTTGATTTTCAGCTTCTTTTGCCTTAGCCTTTTGTGTGGCTTCCTTGTGAGAAGAGGAATCTCAGGAGCTACACCTTTGCCTTTATCAGTAGCCCCAACAGCGGGCTCCACAATTTCTTCATCTTCCTCATCTGAGGTGCTCTCCACAACATCTTCTTTGAACTGATCAGCAGGGGCACTGGCTGCCTGCTCCCCCTGAATTTTTGCATCCTTTTCAAAATCATGCTCCCCCTGAATAGGAGCATCCTCCATCTGAACATCCACATTGTGGCCTGGTGCCACAACTTTAGCCAAATTTTCTTGCTCCCCCTGAAAGTTTGCAACAGTTTCCATAAGATCTTCAATGATAGAAGCAACAACTGTTGAGGGGGTTTCAACCTCTGATACTTGCCCAATGGGCTCAATATGCTCTGGAGGTATATCCTCAATCCTGCTCTCACTGACCACTGGCATCTCTGTCCTGACTTCCTCTTGCTGATCTTGGACATCTGACATTATTGCTGCTGCCACTACTTGAGCTGCTGGAACTACAGGAGCTTCTGCCACAGGAGCCTCAATCCTTACTTGGACCTCTGCTTCTACCTCTGATTCTTGAACTTGAGGAACATCTAGACCCTCTCCAATGATAGCCTCACCTTCAGCAACTGAGGTCTTGGTCCACACACCAGCAACAAGCGAAAATCCACTTTTCTTTAAATTTCTGGACCTAATAGCTTGGCCCATTTTCTCAGAAACCTCACCATTCAAACTGATGTTGTAATGCTGAAAAATCTTTGTCAACAGGTGAGCATAAGGAAGGGACACGTTCAATCTAATCTTTCTGTCCCAAATCATAGCTGATGCAAACTTCATCCTTTCGATCATAACCTCTGCCATGTTAATATCTTGGTTCTGGATGGCCCAGAACATCATATCCGAATCTGCCTTGGTACAAGTGGAGAAGGTAGCACTCCTGGGCACAAGAATCTGACACACTATGAAGTGCAGAATCCGATTAAAGGCGCTCAACTGGTTGATATCTAATTTTCCATCCTTCAACTTATATTCTGATCCGATAATCCCTAAGCCCTTGGCCTGAATATCCACACTATCTACCCCGCTGTGACCGGTGGTAGAGACTCCAAAGAGGGATTCCAGAAGATCATAAGTGATATGAATCTGGGTTCCTTTGACTGTGGAGGTCAAGGACCCATCTGCCTTTGATCATAAACAAACATAAAATGCTTTCACCAAGTCTGGATAACTTGCCTCAGAAAAGGTTGCCATCTGCGACCACTTCATCCTCTACATCACTACTGCTATGCTATGCATGCCATTCTTCTCCAAGTCAGCTACATCCACTACATTGTTGCTGCACAGCTTCGTCTTCACTGCAGTGAACTGCTCCTGCTGCTCAGCCGTGAGGAAAGCAGCGCTATAACCCCCAACGGTGTCGGAAACCCCAGAAACCGCCATGGAATTGAATGAGGGGAGGTTCTGGAGGATCGAGAGGAAGGTTGGAGTAGAAGCCCTCAAGAAATTTTTGCGGGAAGAGAGGGATTCTTTGAAAACTTCACATAGTCGATGCCGAAGACGATAGGGTTTATCGTTCCAGGCGAGTCGAATGAGATGAGAGAGAGAGGTGACTCGCTATGGCATAGATTACGAGATTAAAAGAGAAAGGTAAAGTTGTTTTTGAAGGGACGCTGCAGTAATTGCGGAAAACAACAAAAAGGATATGATTTCGTAAGAGATAAAAGCTTGTTGAAATAGCGAACCGTCAAAGCAATTTATGACATAAGCAATAACGGGATTTATTATTTCAGTTATATGCAGAAAAGTCTATTACAAATTGCACATGCCTAATTCCCTTCTAAGGGACGTAAATCTCTCTTTAGGTAAGGCCTTTGTAAAGATATCTGCTAACTAATTTAATGTATCTATAAACGAAATACCTATATTTCCATTTGCTACATGATCTCTAATAAAATGATATCTGACCTCTATATGCTTTGTCCTGGAGTGCTGAATTGGATTTTTAGTGAGATTTATTATGCTGGTGTTGTCGCATAGCAAAGGAATTGTCTTGATGTGCAGTCCATAATCCTCAAGCTGTTGTTTTATCCATAGTAGTTGAGTGCAATAGCTTCCAGCAGCCATGTACTCAGCTTCAGCTGTTGATAGTGCTACTGAATTTTGTTTCTTTGAGGACCATGAAATCAAGCATCCTGCAAGAAATTGACAACTTCCACTGGTGTTTTTTCTATCTACTTTGCATCAAACATAGTCAGCATCAGAATATCCTATTAAATTAATTTCGCATGATTTTGGATACCACAAGCCTAGATCATGAGTTTTAGCTAAATATCTAAAATCCTTTTTACAGATATTAAATGAGATTCTTTAGGATCAGCCTGATACCTAGCACACATGCATACACTGAATAATATATCAAGTCTACTAGCTGTCAAATAAAGTAATGAACCTATCATACCTCTGTAGAGCTTTTGATCTACATTCTTACCATTTTTATCACTGTCTAGTCTTGTAATTGGTGTTGACAGTTGATAACTGTAAAATTTTTCGTGTTAAATTTCATACATATAGTTGATTTGAGACATCTTTTGTCTATAAATAATGTGCATTTTGATTTTAATTTTCATGTTATCCATGAATAGATTTTGAACATATTAGTTGATAATGGGTTAGAATACACGTTAGATTCAATAAGTCACTGTTTTGACAAATTAGGTACATAAGAAATCTTTGTAAATAAAGGTTGTAAATAAATAATTCTTGTTGTAATAATATTTTTTTGTAAATATCTTTTAGTAGTAGATAGATATAAATAAATAAGATTTTTTAATATCCCAACCAATATCATCATGCCACATAGCCCCCCTCATAAGTCCATTGCGTCATTACCCTTCTCTCATCTCACTAGAATTAGCCACATATACCACTGAAACCTTACTTTAACCCTTCTCTTTCAGCTGAGGAGCCCTGGAGGCGGTGTAAAGCAGGGCGGCGCTGGGGTTTTGGCTGAGCTCGTGGAGCAGGGGCGATGGAGGCGCAGATGGTAGCTGGCGCTGCATTTGTGTGTGCGGAAGAGCTCTGGTTGGCGCTCTGGTGCGCGAAGGAGCTCTGTCGTGCGGCTGGTGAGCTGAGCTAGCGTCCAGCATGCACGACGAAGTTGGTGCGAAGGCCGGCTATCTGAAGCTGGTTGGGGGCGTGCCAATTTGCTGGGGCGGATGGAGCTCTGGAGCGTAGGGATTTGGTGTTTCTGGCCCGTGCGAAGCACATAGATCTCGGGCGGATGCGATGTGCAGTGCAGGGGTGGCCGGATTTGGGGCGGCCGTTGCTCGTGCGTGCAGAGTTTGCTGCAGTGTGCAGAGGCCGGCGCTAGGTTTGGATGTGTGTGCGATGGTGCAGATCTGAGGCGGACTGCTGGGCATGAGGCTGGCGTGCGGATTTGGCAGTGCTGCGCATCTGGCTGTTGCTGGGTGCGTGAAGGCGGGCGGATGGCAGTTGAGGCCGTTGCTGGCCGAGCGACGTAGCAGAGTTGGGGCGCGATGCAGCCAGCGCACTTGGAAGGTTCAATGGAGCTTATAAAAGGACCCCAAGGTCCTCATATGGGGGAGTTCGGATTTTTTTGGGTTTTTAGTTTTCTCCTTTCTTCTGGTTCTGCTGTTGGGGGAGGGCGATTGGAATTTTTTGGGTTTTCTTTTCTTCTTTTGATCGTTGCTGCTGTGAGGGGATCAAATAGTTCTTATTTTCTATTCTTGTGGATTGTTCTTCTTTTCTTCATTAAGTTTGTTCAGCACTCTGGGAGTTCAGAATTTTTTTTTTTGGATAGTTTTGATGCAGTGATTTTTGGGATTTTGTTCTTTTCTTCTTCATTTCGGCTGATGTGAAGGATTCTAGGGGCTGCTGGGTTCTATTTTTCTTCTTTCTTCTGTGTTCCTCATTTGTTGAGATTGTTCGACTCCAAGAGAGCAGATGAGATGGTTAGGCAACTTCTGGAGGTTCCATTTGTTCCTTTCTTCCATGCGAATTGCTGAGAGATTGAGGGGTTGTGGAGAGTTCGAAGCAGTGAAATGTGACTTTTCCATTTCTTCTTCTGTATGAACTTTTGTCATACCTTCTGTTCTGTGATACATTGGAGGCAATCTTTCCATTTCTTCGTTTGTGCTGTGGAGACCGATCCAGGTGCACTGCAGAGGAGGGTCCAGAGCGACCAAGGGAATCCATCCTTGGCTTGTTCTGGGTTATCTGGCATCTGGGAGTAGCAGAGATCAACTAGTATTTGAGACATCAGAGGGCTTGGATCCTCTTCCTATTTTCTTTATTTCTTTTGAGATTTCTATTTCATGGTGTTCTTATTCTTTCCTCGGTATAGATCAGGAGTTTGACATTGTAGTTTAAATTTCTTTTACTGTTTTCTTACTGATTCATCCCTCGAGCTATGAGGGTACAGTGGTCTCAATTTTCTTTTATTTACAATTCTGTTTGTTCTCAGTTTGATGCTATAGTTTAAGAAATTTTCATTATAGTTAGTGTTTCTCTCAAACTGTGAGAGACTTGGCAGTGTATGATTTTATTAGATTTGCAAGACTTACAAGTTTTCATTAGTCTCATTCGGAATGTTTAATGTGTCTGTCCTTCATGAGATGATGGTTCTGAAGAGAATTGTGGGTTGATGTTTGTTTGATTTGGTCAGTTATTAAATGTTCTTAGTTTAATTTATGAAAAGATGAGCTAGTTGCAGATTTGAGGTTTTATATTCCTTTGATTCTATGTCCTTTGATATTGAGGTGTACTTGGATCTAATGGGTACTATTTTCAGAATTGATTCTAATGCAGTGTTATCTTAGTGAGAAGTGTCTGATAGAATTATTTCAAGTCAAAGTAGTTTAAATCAAGTTTTATTCAGCCTCTCTGTGGAAATGACCTGTTCTCACCACTATGCTAGTTCATCTTTGTTATTTTAATTTTGTGAGACAGTTTAGAGAAGGTGAGCATATTGATTCGTGCACGGAACTCTAGACAACGAAAGTGTACAATCAACAATGCCACGTTCATCTTGGCGCCGTTGCTGGGGAGGCGTTAGAGTTTGATTTAAATCTACTTTCATTTGATTTTATTTGCATTGGGTTCCATATTGACTTGTTATTGGGCCTTTCATTTCAGATTTGAACAAAAGTGGAACATGGAGATTGGGCTTGACATTTGAGCCCATTGGAAGAGGAGAGCTTGCTGATTTGTTTTTGCATTTTCCTTTCATTCAAAAATTTAGATAGGAGAGTGTGAGTGAATCTTGTAGTGAGGCTTTCATGTATTCTCTGTGCATGTACAGAGATTTCTTTCTAGTTGGCATGTAATAATTGGCCTTTTGGTGGTTTGAGTGGTTTGGAATTAGTTTATAGTATCACTTTATATTTTCTTAGTTAAATTTTATTTCATTTAGTTCAAAAACCAAATAAAAATTAAAAAAATCTAAAATCTATTTTTTTTCAAATCGCTCTTTCATGTAAGCCGTTTGTTTTACAAATTAAAAATTTCATCCTCTCAAGATTAGAATCACTTGTTTTAGGTCATTCATCATTTTAATTGTCATTTGAATTCCATTTCTTTTTCTTGCATTGAAGAGTGCAGGGGAAAGGTAAGATTTCTATCTCTTGTTTCATGCATTAGACTTAGCATTAGAAAGCTCTTGTTTGAACTTGATTTGTGCATTTCATATTTGTAAAAGGGACTGCTTAAGGGCATCACCCTTTAGAAAAAATGAAGATAAGGTGAGGGATTTCATCATCCTTTCCTTTGCCCAAAAATCACAAAAATTTTTTCACATTCTTGCATTTGCCTAAACTTTTAATAAAAACCAATAGACTTGGCCCTAGGATTCATAATTAGATTTATCCTTTCTTAATTCTAAGACTACTCTTTAAGTCTGGTGTCTAGGATTAGAGGTTAAAAAGCTTATGCTTAAGTGAGCTAGATGTTATTTAATTGGGTCCTTGCGAAAGCAAGGGGGGCCTCCCTCTACTCCACCTCTTACCTGACCGGTACAAGAAGAGTTAGGATTGGATTTAAGCAAGCATAAATCTGATTTTGAGAAAAATAACATAGGTCCAAGGAACACTTAGTGTTTAGGTTAAATTGTTTTAAAAGTGTTTGTTTGTTTGTGTTTGTTCATAAAAATTCAAAAATCAATAAAAATCTAAAAATTCAAAAATCATAAATCGAAGGCTTTTTAACTATGCATGCTTGGTAGATGCTCCCTGAACATAGATTTGGCTCAACCTATAGACAAGATTGAAAGATTCTTTTATAGGATGGCCAACCAAGACCAAAACCAAGTTGCTAAGAATGTAGAGGAGGTCGCACCCAGACAGATGTAGGAGTACTTTATTCCTTCTAATTATCAGCCTGCTACTTACATCAGGCCGAAATTCCTGCAAATCATTTTGAAATCAAGCCAGGAACCATTCAAATGTTGCCATCCTTCTATGGCAATCCCAATGAAGACCCCTATAAGCATATAGATGAGTTCCTAAAGATTTGTTCCACTGTAAGAATCCAAAACTTCACTGAAAATGCCTTAAGAGTGACCCTATTCCCATTCTCTTTAAAAGATAAGGCCAAACATTGGTTAGGAACCATAGGGAGAACCATTAGAACATGGCCAGAAATGCAGCAGGAGTTTTTGAAGAAGAGCAATAACTGGATTCTCCCAACACCCGGGAGAGTTAATGCATAAATCATGGGAGAGATTGAAAGAGTTGCTTAGAAAATGTCCCCACCATGGTCTGTCGAGGTGGCAAATAGTCCAAGCTTTTTATGAAGGTCTGACAGAATCAAATAGGCAGATGGTTGATGCTTCGTGTGGAGGAGCATTCATGACTAAGAGCGAGGATGAGGCATATAATTTGTTTGAAACATTGAGTGAGAATTCTATCAATCATGCCTCACTCCACTCTTATGAGAGAGCATTAGGACCTGTAAAGAAGGCAGGGTTGTATGAATTAAGAGGGAAAGGAGAATTAGATTTTAGGGTAGAAGACCTGTTAGCTAAACTTGATCAGAGATTGGAGCAGAAATTGGAATAAAAATTTGATCAATTATTGTCTTTAACTGGGCGAGCCACACCCAAAATTTCTTAACCACCTGAAACTTGCTCTATGTGTGCTAGATCAGCTCACCCTACCAATGCTTGTCCCACTACTGCTCAATTGCCTCCTTTTATTCAAGAACAAGTCCAAGCTGCTCAAGGTTTTTACAAACCCTCCTATGATCCATATTCTAACACATACAACCCAGGTTGGAGAAATCACCCAAACGTTTCTTGGAAAAATCAATCTGAACAAGTGTCTCAACCTTCCTTTCAGCAATCCATGTACGGTCAATCCTATCCCAATCAGAATCCGGGATTTGGCCAATCTTCTTATTCCAAACCTCCACAAGTCCAAGGAAATCAAAACTCCAATGAATTGCTCAAACCAATTTCCATTAACCTTCATATAATCAACCACCACCACCTCAGCCCAATTGGGAAGATAAAATGAATCAGCTCCAAAACATGATGGTGACTCTGTGCCAAACTGTGCAAGAACAACAAAATCAATATCAAAATCAAAACTAAAATTTCCAACAAAATTTGGCAAGGATAGAGTCCCAGATTGCTGATGTATGTCAAAGGAGGGAATCAGGTCAACTGCCAAGTCAAGCTGTAGCAAACCCAAGGAACAACCCTCCCGGATTTTATCAGAACCAACAAAACCATCAAGTCCAGGGGTACAGACCACCTACTCGCCAAAATGCACCTCCACCATCAAACACACAACAAGCTTTTGTCCAGAACATTCCAGCACCACAAAACCAGAATCAACCAACAGGACCATCCTCCTGCCCAAGCTAGGGGCCCCCAAGTAGAGAATGCAAAAACTGTGTCTACATTAAGAAGTGGAAGAATCAGAATAAATCCTCAACCACATATGTCAACATTGCATGAGGATAAGGAAAATGAAATTGAAACTGAAATTGAAGAAGAGAGTAAAGAAAATGTTGAAAAAGAAAAATCCAAGGGAAAAGAGAAAATGATTGAAGAACCTCTAGACAAAATCAAAATGAATGAAGACTCAAGCTGTTACATTCCAAGAGTCCCCTTTCCTGAAGCTTTAAAGCCAAAATCCAAAAACAAACCAACTGGTAATGAAGAACTCTTGGAACTCTTTAAGCAAGTTCACATCAACATTCCTCTCCTTGATGCCATTAAACATGTGCCTGCTTATGCCAAATTCTTAAAAGAAATGTGTACTCCAAAATGTGAAGTGAGAAATAAAACTGAAACAATCATTCTTCCAGAAACTGTGAGTGCCATTATCTTGAACCAACTCCCTAAAAAGCTCAAAGATCCAGACACTCCACTAATTCCTTGCACCATTGATGGATTCACTTTTGAAAGCGGCCTTTTGGATTTGGGAGCCAGTGTCAATCTCCTACCTTCTGCTATTTTTGAGAAATTCAAGTTAGGAGAGTTGAAACCCACTTCTGTTGTCCTCCAACTAGCTGATCGTTCTGTCACCACTCCTAAAGGCTTAGTTGATGACGTTATTGTGAAAATCAATGATTGTTACTTCCCTGCCGATTTCATCATTTTGGACATGAACACTCCTCAAGATTTAACTCAGTCCACCATCATCCTTGGTAGACCCTTTTTGGCCACAGCAAGAGCTAACATTGATTGTGCTACCGGGATGATAGATATATCATTTGGGGATAGGCGGGTTAGTATCAATATTTTTAGAGCATCTAGTTACCATGATCCAGGAGAGAGTTGTCTAGTGGTAGACTCCTTGGAAGAACCTTGTGTGGAAGAAACAGTAGACCAACCCTGTGCTCTAGGGTTTGAGGGAGAGGAAGGACAATTTAATTCCTTATTTCAGAATAATGATCCATCATTTCCATTAGAGTGTTCTCCTAAGGTTGAGCTAAAACCACTCCCTGTTAGTTTAAAGTATATCTTTTTAGGAGAGAATGAGACTTGGCCCATCATAATTGCTAGCGATCTTACAAAGACAAAGGCAAAGATCTATAAAGCCAAAGCCAAAGCATTCCATGATAAACACATTCATAGAAATTTTTTTCAAGTGCATGATAAGGTCTGGCTATTTCATTCTAGGCTTCGTCTGTTTCCGGGAAAATTGAAGTCCCGATGGGATGGTCCTTACACTGTTGTTAAAGCTTATGATAATGGTGCTGTCATTATTCTTGACCCTAAAACTGGACAATCATTCACTGTTAATGGGCAGAGGTTAAAGCACTTCTTTGAAAGCCCACCTTCCTTGAAAGTTGAGTCTACCAAGCTAGCTGAGCCAAATGGAGCTTAATTGCGTCTGGCTGAAGACGATAAACTTAGCGCTCTTGAGAGGCAACCCTTGTGTACAGACTTCCTTTATCAGGTAATTTTCTGTCTTACTTTTCTTTCCTGTAAATAAATTGGGAAGGATAGAATAAGCATGCATTCATAGTCCTCACCCTAACCAGTGACTCATTTTTTTTTAGCTTGTACATATGCAAATAAAAAATTCACAATGTTTCATCTTTGAATAAAAAAATTATTTGGCATTGCAAAACACAGACTATGTGTCTGATCTTTAACCATTAAAATTTTGTAGTTGTCACATTTTTTTGCAAACATCCATGTTAGGTAGCCTCTAGTAAAGGATTACATGTACTTTTTGTCTACCTTATGTAAGGATTTATGGCAAGAAGTTTTTATACACACACTACACAACCACTTAAACTAGTTGAACCCGAATGTAGCAAATTTGTTAAAGCTAGTAGGAGAGAGGTGATTGGTTTTCTCCCTTCCCCTTAAGTGAATTACAAAGGAAGTGAAGGCATGTAATCAAGGAACCTGACTGTCTATCCTTCCTTTAAGAGGAAAAGAAAAGAAAAGAAAAAGCAAAAGAAAAAAATATATATATCCATGAAAAATAACACGGATCTGAGTATGAAAAGTGATGGGTTGTGCAGCATTATGGATGAAAAAGAAATAAAAATTCTGAGTGCACAAAGTTCAAATAAAGGGGAAAAGTCCTCAACTCAGAGAAATAATCCTCAAGGAAGTTGGGCAGAATGGAACTGAGAGAAACAACCCAATCTGACTGAGCAATGATCTTATTCCACAATTCTTTTCTTCTCCCTCGAATTAATCTAATCTCAATTACTAGCTGAGGCAGAGAAGCACCATGAGGGCTGATGTGAACTCTTAAGTAAGCTACCATTTGTGCACTAATTTCTTGCTATAAGCCCTTACAATTAGGAAAGACATATCTCTACATTAATCTTTTACATGATGGCTATTTAGCATGAGACATTACATCTTCTAGTCTTACATTTGGAGTAATTTTTATTGATAAGGGACTAGCAATGTTCAAGTAGGGGGGAGTGATAACTGTAAACTTTATCGTGTTAAATTTCATACATATAGTTGATTTGAGACATCTTTTATCTATCAATAATGTGCATTTTGATTTTAATTTTCATGTTATCCATGAATAGATTTTGAACATATTAGTTGATAATGGGTTAGAATACACGTTAGATTCAATAAGTCACTATTTTGACAAATTAGGTACATAAGAAATCTTTGTAAATAAATGTTGTAAATAAATAATTCTTGTCGCAATAATATTTTTTGTAAATATCTTTTAGTAGTATATAAATATAAATAAATAAATTTTTTTAATATCCCAACCAATATCATCATGCCACATACCCCCCTCATAAGTCCATTACGTCATTACCCTTCTCTCATCTTACTAGAATTAGCCACATATACCACTGAAACCATACTTTAACCCTTCTCTTTCAGCTGAGGAGCCCTGGAGGCGGTGTAAAGTAGGGCGGCACTGGGGTTTTGGCTGAGCTCGTGGAGCAGGGGCGATGGAGGCGCAGATGGCAGCTGGCGCTGCAGCTGTGTGTGCGGAAGAGCTCTGGCCGACGCTCTGGTGCGTGAAGGAGCTCTGTCGTGAGGCTGGTGAGCTGAGCTGGCATCCAGCGTGCGCGGCGAAGCTGGTGCAAAGGCCGACTGTGTGAAGCTGGTTGGGGGCGTGCAGATCTGCTGGGGCGAATGGAGCTCTGGAGTGCAGGGATTTGGTGTTTCTGGCCTGTGCGAAGCACAAAGATCTCGGGCGGATGCGATGTGCAGTGCTGGGGTGGCCAGATCTGGGGTGGCCGTTGCTCGTGCATACAAAGTTTGCTACGGTGTGCAGAGGCCGGCGCTGGGTTTGGATGCATGTGCGATGGTGCAGATCTGAGGCGGACTGCTGGGCATGAGGCTGGCGTGCGGATTTGGCAGTGCTGCGCATTTGGCCGTTGCTGGGTGCGTGAAGGCGGGCGGATGGCAGCTGAGGCCGTTGCTAGCTGAGCGACGTAGCAGAGTTGGGGCGCGATGCAGCCAGCGCGCCTGGAAGGTTCGATGGAGCTTATAAGAGGACCCCAAGGTCCTCAGATGGGGGAGTTCAGATTTTTTTGGGTTTTTAGTTTTCTCCTTTCTTCTGGTTCTGCTGTTGGGGGAGGGCGATTGGAATTTTTTGGGTTTTCTTTTCTTCTTCTGATCGTTGCTGCTATGAGGGGATCAAATAGTTCTTATTTTCTATTCTTGTGGATTGTTCTTCTTTTCTTCTTTAAGTTTGTTCACACTTCGGGAGTTCAGATTTTTTTTTTTGGATAGTTTTGATGCAGTGATTTTTGGGATTTTGTTCTTTTATTCTTCATTTTGGCTACTATGAAAGATTCTAGGGGCTGCTGGGTTCTATTTTTCTTCTTTCTTCTATGTTCCTCATTTGTTGAGATTGTTCGACTCCAAGAGAGCAGATGAGATGGTTCGGCAACTTCTGGAGGTTCCATTTGTTCCTTTCTTCCGTGCGAATTGCTGAGAGATTGAGGGCTTGTGGAGAGTTCGAACCAGTGAAATGTGACTTTTCCATTTCTTCTTCTGTATGAACTTTTGTCATTCCTTCTGTTTTGTGATACATTGGAGGCGATCTTTCCATTTCTTCGTTTGTGCTGTGGAGACCGATCCAGGTGCGCTGCAGAGGAGGGTCCAGAGCAGCAAAGGGAATCCATCCTTGGCTCGTTCTGGGTTGTCTGGCGTCTGGGAGTAGCAGAGATCAACTAGGATTTGAGACATCGGGGGCTTGGTTCCTCTTCATGTTTTCTTTATTTCTCTTGAGATTTCTATTTCATGGTGTTCTTATTCTTTCCTCAGTATAGATTAGGAGTTCGACGTTGTAGTTTAAATTTCTTTTACTGTTTTCTTACTGATTCATCCCTCGAGCTATGAGGGTACAGTGGTCTCAATTTTCTTTTATTTACAATTCTGTTTGTTCTCAGTTTGATGCTATAGTTTAAGAAATTTTCATTATAGTTAGTTTTTCTCTCAAACTGTGAGAGATTTGGTAGTGTATGATTTTACTAGATTTGCAAGACTTACAAGTTTTCATTAGTCTCATTCGGAATGTTTAATGTGTCTATCCTTCATGAGATGATGGTTATGGAGAGAATTGTGGGTTGATGTTTGTTTGGTTTGGTCAGTTATTAAATGTTCTTAGTTTAATTTCTGAAAAGATGAGCTAGTTGCAGATTTGAGTTTTTATATTCCTTTGATTTATGCCTTTTGATATTGAGGTGTACTTGGATGTAATGGGTACTACTTTCAGAATTGATTCTAATGCAGTGTTATCTTAGTGAGAAGTGTCTGTTAGAATTGTTTCAAGTCAAAGTAGTTTAAATCAAGTTTTATTCAGCCTCTCTATGGAAATGACCTGTTCTCACCACTATGCTAGTTCATCTTTGCTATTTTAATTTAAACTCATTGTACATCTGAGATATAGACTCACCTTGTTCTATTTTGAACTTCTCATATTTTGTTACCAAGATATCAAATTCTAGTTTCTTTGACCTTGTCTGTTCCTTCATAGGTGAGTTTCAGTTTGTCCCACATCACTTTTGCTATCTTGCAAGTAGATATTCTATTGAATTCTTATTTTGTCAGTGCGTAGCTGTTGAACCCAAAACATTGTTCATAAAAAATTACCCAGTGAAAATGCTTGCTTCGATTTTTAAGAACAAGTATGTAAGGGGAAAGAAATGTTCATTTGGGTTCCCGGATATGAATAACTCCCTGAATCCTTTATTCTGAATTTTCAGGACAAATAAATGAAAATGAAAGTATTTGTTCTGATTTTTTAAATTAAATCGCAGAAAAATAGATGAAGGAAAAATGTCTATTTCTGTGAGACTTTGAAAAAGCTGAAAGTGGTCCCTCCAAGATGAAGCGGAGTGAAAACCATTTAAATTCCGACGTTCCCGGAATAAATTCCCCCCAAGAAATTTATTACACTTGTTTTAAGTGTCCGAAACAAGCGTACAGGGGGAAGGAATATTTAGTCGAGGTCCCGAGTGAAAGATAACCCCCGAGGCTATTTATCCATAATTTTTACAATGAATAAATGAAATAAAATTATTTATTCTGAATTTTTGGAATAAATTAATACAGAAAAAGAAATATTTATGGATGTCCCGAAATGTTAGAGGAATATCCTCCCGGACACGGCTACAACAAAAATCAGTCGTTTCATGTTGATTCCGAAATAAAATCCAACTCTGGAAAGACAATTTTAATTCCCCGGAATATCCCGGTGGATGTCGTCCTACGTTGCGCGTGACATGTCATGTGTGCAAAGGCTATGTCCGATACCCAAGTTCGTAGAAAAGACGGCGTGAAAATGACGTAACCCCCCGTACAAAAAGATAAAGCTTCAAAGAATCTCCTTGGAACAAACCACGAGGCAAAAGCCAATGGCCCACGTGGATTATTTATAGGAGAAAGCAAATAAAATGTGGACCATCAGTCGGACAGCCCGATGGTGTACACCACCGGCTCGCAAAACACACCATCGGCTCGCAAAACACACCACCGGTGGAAGAAGCCCAAGTGGGCTCCACTGTCCGGTGGTATACACTACCGGCCATACATACCATCGGTGGTGTGCAACACCAGTGGGAGACTCCAAGTGGGTCCCACTGACCGGTGGTGCACACCACCGGGAGAAGGGGGCCGGTGGGCCCCACCACTCCCAAGCTGGTGGTGTACACCATGGGCGCACGCGCGCACTACGCGCGCCGCGAGCGCGGATTGCGCGCGCGCTGCGCAGGCTGGCCGGTGGTGCACACCACCGGCCGCGCAGGCCGGTGGTGCACATCACCAGCCTAGCTAGTGGTGGGCGCCACTAGGGGGAAGCCCACCGATGGTGTGCACCACCGGGTGGGCTTCCCGGTGGTGTACACCATCGGGGGCCCCCCATGAGGCGCGCCCCCCTCCAAAAAAAAAAAAAAAGAAAACAGGGGAGGGGAAGAGATAGAAATTAAATACATACCCGGTGGTGTGCACTCCCCGGTGGTGTTGCCATCCACTTGCTCAACCCCTATAAAAAGGGCCCAACTCCATGCTCCAACAGAAGAAGTTCCAAGCACCAAGCACCCTATTCCAAGTTCTGGGAAGGAGGAAGCTCTGGGTAGAATAGGGGAGAAAGAGAAGAAGAAGAAGAGAGAGGGAGGAAGGCACCCCCTCTTGCCTTGTGTTCTTTTTGAAGTTTGGAAACTTGCCTTGTCTTGTTTAAGGCAATTCCATACTAGTTATGTGATTTTTGTAAATTGATCCCCATGAATTTAGAAAGAGGACTCTATGGACCACTTTATAAAAGAAAGAAATCAATGAAATGATCTACTTGTTATATGTTTGGATATAACATTATTTTCTGCACAAAAAATTACAGAAAAACCCTACTTTTTATTTATTTATGTAAATGACCAAAACACATGATCATTTCAAATCAATCAACTTTTACACATGAATAAATGTTAGAAAATTCCTAAAAGTTTAAGAATAATGTCCTAAAGGGATGGGGGTCAAGGAAAATTATAAAATGACCCCTATCTATCAAAAAACATTGCAAAATAACCCTCATGTGGTCAGAAATTGTGAATCAGTCCCAAATATGGAGAAAATTGCAAACCAGTCCCTAAATAAAGGGAAGTCTACATATCAATCCCCATTTTGAGGGAGATTTTGTAAATTAGTCCACATTTCTGGGGTTAAAATATAAAACAGTCCCTGTTAATGTGGGAAAATATAATTCAGTCCCCATTCTAGGGGCGTTCTTGCAAATCAACCCGTCCAAATGGAGGAATTTTCTGAATTACTCCCTATTCAAAGGGAAAATATGATGAATCAGCCCCTATTCTGAAAGGTGTATGGCGAATCTGCCCCCATTTTGACAAATATTTTCTAAAACAGTCCCCAATGTGGATAAATACATTGGCGAAATGGCCATAATTCTATGTGGAAAGACAAATCCATTGTGAATGGTGCCTTCCTTGCCTATAATATGTTTTCAATAATCAGGTCTAGCCATGTATCAAAGGTGTTCGAGTTCTCCTCGATGTAAATGAAACGTCGCCTCATCGACGGGGAATGGTCTAGTGCACGAACTCCGAATCACCTGAAGTTCATACGTGGGAGATGGTCGTGAATCCCTAATCATATGTATGAGGGGCCTTGCACCTAGATTCTTCCACGTATTGACAATACATATACAAAGAAAAGAACGAATCTAATATCGAAGAAAGGAAACAATATTGGAGAATATTTTCATAAAAATATGCGGAAAGAGTTCTTTTCGAAGAAAAAACAGTAGCACATGAAACTTTTGGTCTTGCTGTTCAAGGATATCTTCTTTTTATCTTAAGCTGTCCATTCTTCCTCGGGCTTAGATATTTGGATGTCACCATCTTCTATGATACTCCATATTTGGTAGTCGAAACCTTGTAGGAAGAACTCCATCATTGTACATATATATATATATATATATATATATATATATATATACATACATCGCAACATATATATGTCACATATATATATATATACATACATCGCAACATATATATGTCGCGATGTATGTCTATATTATCTATGTATATCTATATCTATATATAAATATTTGTCTTTCTTTATTTATATATAATCTATATGTATATGTATATGCATATGTATATCTACATATAAAGATTTGTCTTTTTTTGTTTATATATAATATATATATATATATATATATATATATATATATATATATATATATATATATGATACCAAATTGAAAACGAAAGCGAAATAGAGGTTGGAGGTTGAACTAACAATGGACCAAGCAGAAATATTAAATTATGGATGCCGAAGCTACAAGCGATGCCCCTTCACAACCCGACGGACTAAGGTTTTATAGACTCTGGATGATCATTCCAGAATCATTATTCATACATTATTGATATCTACTGTACATGATGCATTATTGTTGGTGTAGTGCCCTAGGAATTTTCTTAAATTTATTTTGCAAATTGTATCTTTATTTCTGCATGCGTTTTAAAGCTGTTCTGTGTGGAACTTGGCGTCAACATCCTTTGGGGTTAATACCTGTTAGCGGCAAGATCGTCTGCCGTTTATATCTTGTTAATGACAGACTCTTGTGTCGTCTATTATTTTCTGAATCATTTAATTTTTGGGCAAGCTTGTAAATGACATCATCGATGGACGTTTACATGGAGGCTGACAGCATCTTATGTTGACGTTAAGCTGACTTGCATGTTTTTGATATTTCCGTTCGGGGAAAGAGAGATCGGCCATTTCCAGAGGGTTTTAATGTGATGATCCAAGCGTTTAGGATCTGAGGGTCAGGATTTAGGCTGGCCATTGCGTGGGAGGTCTTTACAAGATCAGATTCCGCGATTAGAAAGGGGTTTTTACTATGGTTTTTAGAGGAGAGAAAGAGGGCCGAGGAAGGGCGATTCTGTGCTAGTTCATCCGGATTGGAGGCTTCTAAACCAAGGAGGTTTGACCAGCTACGTAATCAGGAGCTCATCCAAGCAGGATAACTTGCGTTGATTGTTGATTGGAGTGTTTGAAGTCGGCGAGAAGAACTGCCTCACAGACGAGGCGGGCTTCTTCGAGCTTAGATTCGACACTCCATTAGGAGGGATTGAGGCAAGTTACATGGGGGTTCAATTTAGGATATGATATACTATATATTTACCATTTTTCCATATTTTTTAAAGCATGCAAATAACCTACGGGAAGGGGTAGAAGTTGCGCTATTTCATGTAGGGTTTTCTGTGTTTTTTGCGCATAAGAACTCGACATCCAGATCGCTTGCCATCTAAATCTTGTTAACGGTGGCATCGACTGCGGTCTACTTCATGTGATCAACGTTCGTTTTCTGACTTTTATTATATGTAAACGGCGCTATGTGCCGCCGTCTATTTAGGCTTAACGACAAAGTATGTGGACGTCTACTTCAGTAAACTCCACATACCTTGCTGTCAAGTTTATCAGTAACATGTATTTCCAGAAAATCTGATTTTAATTGTCTATATATGATCCATGCTTGTATGGGTTTCAGCCATGTGATGTTTAGAGTATTTGTTTACTGTGATAATATGGATTGATTATTGCAATAGTATACATGCTATTATATATATATATATATATATATATATATATATATAATATATATATATATATATATATGAATGTTATTGATGTTAGATTGGCAAAAGACAAGTGTAATGGATTATAAAATGATGATGTATGTTAGAATATGGATGATTGATGATTGAATTACTGTGGGAGATAATGCATGCCAGTGGTTCTCTGTTCTGTATAAATTCCATGATCTTTTACTAGATGTTGTACCATGTTAGTTAGTCGAATTGATGGAATTAATTCATGAAAGATGGTTACAGAGATAAAAAAAATACAAAATTTGGCATGTGCATAGTATATCCCGATTCTAAATTTTTTTTGAAATTTCATAATTTTTAGACATCTGTACATTCTCTTATGAATTTATGAATAATAAGTTACATGTAGAATTTAAATAAAAATGCAAGGATGTGCATGAATGAATGTGTTGCATGTAGTACCATGATAGGGGTCTGTCATACAGAAAAATGAAATTGCAGAACTGAAAAGTTATGTTGTAGATTATTGCATTGATATATGTTAGAATTGCATATAATGTAAAAGAAATGTAGTGATATCATACATGATAGTGCATGCATTGAAAAGAAGTGCCAATAAAGACATTTCTATATTAGAGATTCCTACAAGGAACTACACCATAGATGCCTCTATGGTAATGGTTCACCTATATGTAAATGAATGAATGAATCCGTGGGCAACGGATTGAAATCTTGGAGGTAGACAAGTTCTACTGGATAAGGTGGAAGGGCTTTCCCCGGTTTTGCGCAAATACCATGACTTCATCACTGTAATGCCTAGGTGATAAGTGAATGTTAAATGACTACTGATCTCTATTATAGTGTGGGCTATGTCTTGGCAAATAAATGAAAATGTCTACATACTACATGTCTACATGTCTACATGACTTACACGCTACATGCCTATATGAACATTGTCTACATGATTTCATGCTATATGCCAATGTGTTAAATGTTATATGAATTACATGCAAACTGATATATGAAAGAATTGCTACATGTTTAAATGGTCCATTGTTACATGACAACGGCTACATATTGCATAATGTAGAATAAAACTCTAATTGTAATGATTTACCTATCGTATGAAAAAAAAGGAGATACCACGATAATAATGATTGCGTGTCATATGTAGGAACATGATAAGTCGATTGTTAGAAAATAAAAATGTGGATTTTGCATGACATGATAAGTTGTATTCCCATGATAATTAGAAATGCTATGAAATGACAAATTGCCAAAGGACTTAGAACGATGTTAGTAGGAAGAGTATATGATATCAATGAAATGAGTGATAATATGTTACCATGTTTTAAACCTATTATATTTATAATATCGTAAACTGTCTTTCATGTGATTTGTTGAGTCTTGTAGACTCATACTTGCTTAACATTTCAGGAGAACCAGAGGACACTCAGGAGTTAGTTCACACTGACTCGGAGCGAGAGGACGTGGAGACTTAGATTGATTGAGAGATTTTAGAGTGACTCTTGTATGTGAGGACTATATGTATTTTCCTTTATGCATTTGGACTATGAAATGTAATAAGTTTGGGACTATTGTTTTATCTCTTTTATGCACTAGACTTTATATTTGAGTATAATGTTGATTACAATCATTTAGTTCCATATTCCATTGCTTATTATTGGAATTGAGTTGTCATTTGTGTATATCTCAACCTGTACCATCAATTGTTCGATTTATTCCACTGTAATACCTCTGTTAGATCCAATGTGAGTTGGTATAACTGTATTGGGTCTAAGAGGGGCGTTACAGAGATTGGTATCAGAGCATTCTAGGTTGAGCATGTACATAAATGGAATATCAACATTGTATTCATATTTTAAGTCTGCATAAAGAATTAGTCCAATATCTATGTAGAATAATAGGTTATTTTAATGGATGCTTGTTTTGCATACTATGGCGACTCGTGGACATAGGGGAGCTGTTCCGACCCGGGGTGATGAGTCAGCAGGAGGTCTGCAAGCTCCAGCTCAGCAGGCTCAGGACCAGACTGGAGTACCTTTGTCACCCCCACCACCACCTGTGGACTATGGAGCATTGATGCAAGGATTGGTGCATGCGATGCAGACTCAGGCTCAGACTACAGCAGCATTGCAGTCGCAGGTGCAGGTTCAGGTTCGTAGATAAGAGAATTAAGTAAGGTGTTATATAAGGGAATTTATCTAAGAGTTTGTCTTGGATCGTAGGCGCAGGCACCTGCTCATGAGGCAGTTTTTAGAGGTGTGCCTATGATGGAGAGGTTCAGGAGGATGACCCCACCCTTCTTTAAGGGGGAGAGTGATCCTATTTTGGCAAAGAGTTGGCTTCGGGAGTCGGAGAAGATCTTTCGTGCCATCCGATGCACGGAAGAGAAGAGGGTGACCCTAGCTACATATATGCTGCAGGTAAAGGTTGGTTTTGAGGGTTATGCATATTGTTTGGAATGTACCCTTAGCTGTATTGATCTTTCTTCTCAGAAGCGTGCCGATGTGTGGTGGTCCTCTGTACTACACACACAGTTTGCAGACCGAGCTATGGAGGTTGCATAGATTGAGTTCGTCCATTTGTTCAGGGCGAAGTATATTCCAGAGCATGTGCAGGACCGCATGGAGCAGGAGTTTCTGACCTTGACCCAGGGGTCAATGATTGTGCTCGAGTACGAGGCGAGATTTGTAGAGCTGTCCAAGTATTTGCCCCACATAGTGGCAGATGAGCGGAGAAAGGTAAAGAAATTCATTATGGGGTTGAAGCCGTCCCTGAGGACGAGACTGGTGGCTTTGGGACATCATTCCATGGAGGAGGCTTTGTCAGCGGCATGCATGCAGGAGGCAGACATAGAGGTCTATATGGAGGATAAGAGGGCTTCTTTAAGGAGGCAAGCATCAGCATTCCAGCGTCTGGATAGAAAGAAGAAGGCCGCAGCTTTCCAGCAGAGAGTAGTTGCACCGGCGAGAGTGGCTGCACCGACACCAGGCGGAGGCACAGTTGCAGAGAAACCAGTGTGTACTCAGTGTGGGAAGCGCCATGGAGGCGAGGTGTGTTGGGTGACTTCTGGGAGGTGCTTGAGGTGTGGTGATAAGAACAACTAGATCAGAGATTGTCCGAAGATGGCGCAGCAGACTGCAGCGGCAGCACCTCCAGCAGCAGCTAGACCAGCATCGAGAGCAGCAGGGAGACCGTGGGCTCAGGCTCGAGTGTTTGCTTTGGCGAGAGACGAGGCAGAGCATGTCACAGAAGGTACAATTTTAATTATGGGAATGCATGCTAGAGTCTTGTTTGATACCGGTGCCACGCATAGTTTTATTTTTGAGGGATTTTCCAAGGTCGTGATGAAGGATGATGGTCTGGTTTCGAAAACGTTGGAGGTTCCTTTGTCTGTGCATACTCCAGCCGGGACTATATTGACCGAGCAATGTTTTTCTTCACTTCCAGTGAGCATTGGGGAGCATATTTTGCATGGTAGTTTCTATTTGTTGAAGATGAAGGATTATGATGCCATTTTGGGCTTAGATTGGCTCGAGGAGCATTATGCTCTGATGGATTGTCGGTGGAAGCTTATTATTTTCTGGATTCCTGGTAAGGAGGAGTTTGTTCATCCTTTGCCTAAGAGCATGTCGGGCAAGTTCGTCATTTCTTCTTTGAAGGCAGCCCAGATGTTGAGCAAGGGTTGTAGCTATTTTATGGCTAGTGTGGTTGTGTCCAAGGATTAGAAGAAGGTGTTATCTGTGGAAGATATTGAGGTAGTAAGAGATTTCAGTGATGTTTTTCCAGAGGATTTTTCTGGTTTGCCCCCTGCAAGGGAGATCGAGTTTGGCATTGAGCTAGTTCCTGGCTCAGCACCTATTTCCATTGCCCCTTATCATATGGCACCAGCAGAATTGGCAGAGTTGAGGAAGCAGCTGCAAGAATTGCTTGATAAAGGCTTCATCCGACCGAGTGTTTCGCCATGGGGAGCACCTATTCTCTTTGTGAAGAAGGATGGATCGATGAGATTGTGTATTGATTACCGCAAGCTTAATCAGGTAACTGTCAAGAACAAGTACCCTTTACCTCATATTGATGATTTGTTTGATCAGTTGTGAGGAGCTTCGGTGTTCACTAAGATTGATCTTCATTCTGGCTATCATCAACTCCGAATTAAGCCGGAGGATTCTGCTAAGATGGCTTTTAGGACGAGATATGGCCATTACGAGTTCCTTGCCTTGCCCTTTGGTTTGACGAATGCCCCAGCAGTTTTCATGGACCTGATGAACAGGGTTTTTCGGCAGTATTTGGATTCTTTTGTTGTGGTCTTCACTGATGATGTGCTGATCTATTCGCCTGATGAGGAGACTCATAGAGAGCATCTGAGGATTGTGCTGGATATCTTGAGGGAGCACAAGTTGTATGCTAAGTTCAGCAAGTTCAACTTCTGGATGAAGGAGGTCCATTTCTTGGGACATGTCATTTCTGGTGAAGGAGTGTCTATGGATCCGGCTAAGGTGAAAGTTGTCCTTGACTGGGAAACACCGAGATCATCAGCTGACATCAGAAGTTTTCTCGGCTTGGCTGGCTATTATAGGAGATTCATCAAAGGATTCTCTTCTATTGCGGCTACCTTGACGAGGTTGACAAGGAAATGAGTCAAGTTTGAGTGTCAGAGGCTTGTGGAAGGCATTCCAGGAGCTGAAGACTCGTCTGACCTCAGCGCCAGTGCTGGTTTTGCCTAATGGTGTAGATTCTTTCTCTATCTACACAGATGCTTCAAATATTGGGCTTGGCTATGTCCTTATGCAAGGAGGTCGAGTTGTGGCGTATGCTTCTAGGCAACTCAAGGAGCATGAGCGCAATTACCCGACTCATGACTTGGAATTGGCAGCAGTGATCTATGCTTGGAAGATATGGAGACATTACCTATATGGAGTTAGATTTGAGCTCTTCTCAGACCACAAGAGTCTCAAGTATTTTTTCTCACAGAAGGAGTTGAACCTGAGGCAGCGGAGGTGGATAGAATTCTTGAAAGATTATGATTTTGAGCTTTCTTACCATCTAGGGAAGGCCAATGTGGTGGCAGATGCTTTGAACAGGAAGAGGCAGTTGATGAGGCAAGACTGGAAGATGCTTGCTTGGGTGCTTTGGCTATTTTGGAACCTCAATTGTGCAACTTGTTCATGGCTCAGTTGTCATTGAGACCGTCTATTCTTGATCGGGTTATTGCTTTGCAAAAAGATGACCTGTTATTGCAGGAGTTGGTTGGAAAGGCCGGTATTACCAGAGATGAAGAAGATGTGATTCGCCTGAATCTTAGGGTGTGTGTCCCTAATGACGCTGATCCGAGGAAGGAAATTTTGGAGGAAGTGCATAGGTCTCAGTTCTCTATTCACCCAGGCAGTGGGAAGATGTACAAGGATCTAAAGCATTCCTTCTGGTGGTCTAGAATGAAGCGGGACGTTGCTGATGTTGTGGCAAAATGTTTGATTAGTCAGCAAGTGAAGGCAGAGCGTCAGCGACCATCAGATTTGATGTAGAAGTTGGATATTCCTCAGTGGAAGTGGGAACAAGTTAGTATGGATTTTGTGTCTGGATTGCCTAGATCGGCTAGAGGAAATGATTCCATTTGGGTGATCGTTGATAGATTTTCAAAAAGTTCTTATTTCCTCGCCATGAAGAAGAAGCAGTCCATTGAGAGCTTGGCCAGATTGTACATTGATGGAATTGTGAAGCTGCATGGGATTCCGAAGTCGATTATCTCAGACCGTGATCCGAGATTTACTTCCAGGTTTTGGCAGAGTTTGCAGCAGGCTTTTGGCAGTCAGTTGAAGCTGAGTTCAGCATTTCATCCACAAACGGATGGGCAGTCCAAGAGGACTATTCAGACGTTGGAGGATATGCTTCGGGCTTGTGTTTTGGAGTGGAAAGGTAATTGGGAGCGCCACCTATCTCTTGTGGAATTTGCTTACAATAACAGTTTCCATTCGAGCATAGGTATGGCACCTTTTGAGGCTTTATACGGGAGACCCTGTAGATCCCCATTGTGTTGGGAGGAGTCAGGAGATCAGTATCTGGTTGGACCAGAAGTGGTGTAAAAGACTTCAACGAAGATCCAGATGATTGTGCAGAGATTAAAGGCAGCTCAGGATTGTCAGAAGAGTTATGCAGATACAAGGAGGAAGGATTTGGCATTTGAGGTTAGAGATCATGTTTTTCTCAAGGTTTCGTCGAACAGGGGTGTAGTAAGGTTTGGGAAAAGAGGCAAGCTAAACCCGAGGTTTATTGGTCCATTTGAGATGTTGAAGAGGATCGGGAATGTGGTATACCTGTTAGCTTTGCCACCATCTTTGGCAGCAGTGCACCCAGTATTCCATGTATCCTTGCTGAAAAGGTATGTGAGAGACCCAGCTCATGTGATTAGTTATGAGCCAGTTCAGTTCCAGCCAGACTTGTCTTATGCGGAGCAGCCAGTAGAGATTCTGGATCAGAAGGTGCAGGAATTAAGATCAAAGTCTATTCCCTTCGTGAAGGTCTTATGGAGGAACTTCTCACGTGAAGAAGCGACGTGGGAGCTTGAAGAGAGGATGAAGAAGCTTTATCCATCCTTGTTTGGTGAGTAATCTAACTCAATATTCGAGGACGAAGATTATTTTAAGGAGGAGAGGATGTAGTGCCCTAGGAATTTTCTTAAATTTATTTTGCAAATTGTATCTTTATTTCTGCATGCATTTTAAATCTGTTTTGTGTGGAACTTGGCGTCAACATCCTTTGGCGTTAATACCTGTTAGCGGCAAGATCGTTTGCCATTTATATCTTGTTAACAACAGACTCTTGTGTCGTCTATTATTTTCTGAATCATTTAATTTTTGGGCAAGCCTATAGACAACATCATCGATGGACGTTTACGTGGAGGCTGACGACATCTTATGTTGACGTTAAGTTGACTTGCCTGTTTTTGATATTTCCGTTCGGGGAAAGAGAGATCGGCCGTTTCCAGGGGGTTTTAATGCGATGATCCGAGCGTTTAGGATCCGAGGGTCAGGATTTAGGCTGACCATTGCGTGGGAGGTCTTTGTAAGACCAGATTCCGTGATATATATGTATATTATATATATATATATATGAATGTTATTGATGTTAGATTAACAAAAGACAAGTGTAATGGATTATAAAATGATGATGTATGTTAGAATATGGATGGTTGAAGACTGAATTACTGTGGGAGATAATGCATGCCAGTGGTTCTCTGTTTTGTATAAATTCCTTGATCTTTTACTAGATGTTGTACCTTGTTAATTAGTCAAATTGATGGAATTAATTCATGAAAGATGGTTACAGAGATCAGAAAAATACGAAATTTGGCATGTGCATAGTATATCCCGATTCTGAATTTTTGTTAAAATTTCATAAATTTTAAACATCTGTACATTCTCTTATGAATTTATGAATAATAAGTTACATGCAGAATTTAAATAAAAATGCAAGGATGTGCATGAATGAATGTGTTGCATGTAGTACCATGATAGGGGTCTGTCGTACAGAAAAATGAAATTGCAGAACTGAAAAGTTATGTTGTAGATTATTGCATTGATATATGTTAGAATTGCATGGAATGTAAAAGAAATGTAGTGATATCATACATGATAGTGCATGCATTGAAAAGAAGTGCCAATAAAGACATTGATATATTAGAGATTCCTACAAGGAACTACATCATAGATGCCCCTATGGTAATGGTTCACCTATATGTAAATGAATGAATGAATCCGTGGGCAATGGATTGAAATCCTGGAGGTAGACAAGTTCTACTGGATAAGGTGGGAAGGGCTTTCCCAGATTTTGCGCAAATACCATGACTTTATCACTGTAATGCCTAGGTGATAAGTGAATGTTAAATGACTACTGATCTCCATTATAGTGCGGGCTATGTCTTGCAAATAAATGAAAATGTCTACATGCTACATGTCTACATGGCCTACACGCTACATGCCTACATGAACATTGTCTACATGATTTCATGCTATATGCCAATGTGTTATATGTTACATGAATTACATGCAAACTGATATATGAAAGAATTGCTACATGTTTAAATGGTCCATTGTTACATGACAACGGCTACATATTGCATAATGTAGAATAAGACTCTAATTGAAATGATTTACCTATCGCATGAAAAAAAAGGAGATACCACGATAATAATGATTGCGTGTCATATGTAGGAGCATGATAATTCGATTGTTAGAAAATAAGAATGTGCATTTTGCATGACATGATAGGTTGTATTCCCATGATAATTAGAAATGCTATGAAATGACAAATTGCCAATGGACTTAGAACCATGTTAGTAGGAAGAGTATATGATATCAATGAAATGAGTGATAATATGTTACCATGTTTTAAACCTATTATATTTATAATATTGTGAACTGTCTTTTATGTGATTTGTTGAGTCTTGTAGATTCGTACTTCCTTAACATTTCAAGAGAACCAGAGGACACTCAGAAGTTAGTTCACATTGACTCGGAGCGAGAGGGCGTGGAGACTTAGATTGGTTGAGAGATTTTAGAGTGACTCTTGTATGTGAGGACTATATGTATTTTCCTTTATGCATTTGGACTATGAAATGTAATAAGTTTGGGACTATTTTTATATCTCTTTTATGCACTAGACTTTATATTTGAGTATAATGTTGATTATAATCATTTAGTTCCATATTTCGTTGCTTATTATTGGAATTGAGTTGTCATTTGTGTATATCTCAACTTGTATCATCAATTGTTGGATTTATTCCACTGTAATACCTCTGTTAGATCCAATGTGAGTTGGTATAACTGTACATGGTCTAAGAGGGGCCTTACAGTTGGTTACTGTACAAGATGCTTTGTGTCCTTCACGAGACTATTCCTAGCTCTTATTTGAAGTACTGTTTCCAGATGCCTTCTTATCCAAATTCTTGCATGTCCCCGATATTACATGTAGCAACTCTGAATTTTAAATTTGATAAATAAATTAAATTAAGAAAAATAGGTAATTAATTAAAATCCATTAAGTGAAAATAGATGATGGGTTAACCAAGATGGTACATACATGGATTAATGGGCCCAAAAGTGAAGAGCCCAAGTTAGATTGGAGATATTTAATGCTAAATTCATACCTAAAATATTAATAAATGAAAAAGGGTTAAGTTAATCACTAATTAACTCATGATTATCCTACAAAGATGTCTTATGCCTATCCTAATCCCTTGGCCATGAAATTAGAGTTCTCCCCAAGCCAATTAGGTGGATAAATGCTAGAAATAGGGAGATAAATAAGAGAAATTTGGAGTTGGATGAGAGGGAAGAGTTTTAAGTGTTTAGGAGTCTTAAAACAAACAAACACCCTTTCATTTCGTACCAACCCAACCTTACATCATTTCTGGAGCTTGGAGGACGAGGAAGAGAAGGCTTTGGACGTGGAGAGCAAGGAGAAGAAGGCTTAGAACAAGGAGCTTCTTTCCGGTCTTCTCATTTCAACCCTAAGATTTCAAAGCGTGAAAAGGTAGGCAATCTCTCAAGAAAAAACTAATTAACTTCGTCCCTAGGTAGATCATGATCCCATCTTCGAAAGCCCCATGTTTTCCCTAATTTTTATCGTGCCATTTAGGAGTATTTCATGCTCCAATTCATGTTGAGAACATGTACCTGAACCCTCATATTCGCCCTAATTCTTTGTTCATGATTGATTTCGTGTCATTAAACTTTTATCTTACATACTATATGATGTTAGGAATCTAATGATTCCATTTTCCCCAATTTTTACTAAGTATCCTATTTGAATTAATTCATTTTCTATCACTGTGTCAGATTTTTGGTTCTTCGCAAAGAACCTTGTTTATAGTCTGATCATACCTTGTCAGAAATCTAATTACTCTTGACTATTAATACTCCTACATGTCTAGTTTCATTTAAAATTGATTTCGTGATTTTTCATAATGTGTACGAATTTATATGTATTTTTGAATAGCCTTGTGTCAAGTCCATAGAGGACTGGACCAACTCCCAAAGTGAACTAGTTCACTTTTGGGGCTCGGCCGGACCCTCTAAGAACGCGATGGCCTGACCCGTCGTGATTCTCAGAAGGTCACGATAGAGGGTCATGTCACGACATAAACGTAGCAGCCTAACACGTCGCGTTCTTCACACCTAGTACCGATTGACCTAAACGCGACAGACCCTTACGTCGCGTTCTGGACCGTTTGCTTAAATGGCGACCAGTCACCCCGTCGCGATTACAACAATAATCGATTTGCCTGACCAAGTTCTTGTGAACGCGACTGACCTACCCGTCGTGATTTAAACGCGACAGGTACCTCCGTCACGTTCTTACTGTGTTAACCAGAACCCTAAATTTTCATGCAAACGGTGTTCATTATGTCATTAATCATTGTTTAACTATTGTCACATACTGTTATGAACAATATCGACATGTTATGAATAATGGGTATTAATCTCATGATTTCTATTAATTAAAAGATGTGTGCACGATTATCTCTTGTTCGTTTGATTCTCTTACATTTGCACACACTATACATGAATCTTTGCCATGAAACCTTACCGAATTTACTCAATAATATATCTGGTAATTAAGTGCAATTAATCATTTACATTCCTTATTTATTTAAATGAATTTGTCTTCGTTTTATCACCTTATTTAACGCCGTTATCGCATCCCTCTGCCTTCGAGCACTCAAGGCATGATGGACAATTCTTTCTATACACACTTCTATCTTGGCTTGGACGACCTCTCCGTTGGGAATACTCCTGACTGGACCAGGAACTCCTTGTCAAGACCTCCGTAAGACTCCTTGGCTTTGACGGACGTTCATTGCCGATGAGCAGGTTGTACCATCAATACCTATTTTACCCTTAGGGATCAGCATGATCCAACGACCTTAGTTTGTTCTTTCTTACCTTGAGATCATATCGGACCTCTGGCCTATGTTCATAGCACGGCTAATGGGCGGTTGTGACTTCTACCAGACTTCCGGCACACGATTGTGCTGTGCAACTATTACTATTGCCTGTTTATCTCGATTTATGAATACGACCCTAGTTCTCATCTACACTCTTTGTACTCTCATCTATTTCACGTTCTCTCTATACTCTCATCTATTCTTAGTACTCTATTTGGCCATCAATTTGAGTGTCTAAGATAACAAACATAATCATGCCAGACAACATTATAAAGGGCCCGATCTGGTCCTGGGAGGTGCGCCCAAAAGGCTATAACTCGCGGGGGTTTAATGATTTAGGTATACGACATAATACCCAAGTGCCATACTATCAACATTTAATCTATGATAATCAATCACTATACTATGTTCTCTCGGTTGACAAAAAGATCGATCAAACGTGCTATCTCGACTAGTGCAATTTTGTGTAAACGTTACATGCTATCTCGTTATATGGCTAATTCATCATCATACTTGTTGTGCTATTTTCATGTGAATGTACTATCGTGCTCTTGCTATCGCGTGACATTACTCTCTTGACTATACTTGAACATTCACTCTAGTTATCCTGCTTTACAAGACATTAATCATTTAAATCATGCCTGTTTACATGAGATATTATGTCCTACTGGACGATTATCGCTCATCCTGCGCTATTTATTTCATGTGTTTTAGGTGAGTCTGATGGAGACTACCACACGAACGAGGAAGGGAATGAGCAGGACCAGGAGTGACCCTACTTTACGACAACCAATGCTTTTTAGTAGTTAGTTAGATGGATGGTTAGTTGTAGTTGTTTTATTTTGAATAAAGTACTCTGGGCCCTAGTTATGGCTTGAATTAGTGAATGTAATAGACGTTTAGTGGAATTATTAATGAAAGTTAAATCATTTGGCATTATTCCAATTTGTGCAATGGTTTGATGTCTATTTCTCACTCTATACTATTTATTTAACTGTATTACCCCTCCGATATTCCGCATCGGAGCGTTACAATTTTGTGGTATCAGAGCCTAGGTTGTTCTTAAGTATCGGATGATCTAGGATTGACATGCCTTAATTAGAGTCAATTATCATGCCTATGTGAGAGATGGTTAGAACTGTTGAACAACTTCTATATTTTACCATTATATTTTGGTGATAACAAAATTTATGGTTAATTAAATATTATTAAAAATATTTAATATCATATTTTCCTAATAAATCTAAATTTATGGTATTTTGGTGATAACAAAACTTATGATTAATTAAATATTATTAATATTATATTTTCCCTAATAAATATAAATTTATGGAATTTTTTTTTGTATGATTTGCACTAAAAAGCTAAATCGATGTCCATTCAATATACATCTATTTCAGTTCATAAAGTGCCACATCGATTTGCTTGAAAACATGGATTTGCCTCTCACATCGATTTGGTAAGTGAAACATCGATTTGCTTCAAACATCAATTTGGTAAGTGAAACATCGATTTGCCTCTCACATCGATTTGATAAGTGCCACATCGATTTGCTCTCATAGAGATTTGATAAGTGAAACATGGATTCACTTGAAAACATGGATTTCAAACATAGATTTCACTTAAAACATGGATTCCCTTTATATTTCAAAGTGTCTTTTGGCATCTAGTGAAAAAGTCTGGGCTTTGAATGCGAATAGTGCCCCTGGGCCTGACGGTTTTATGGGGCATTTTTTCACTTCCTGCTGGGACATTATTCAGGAAGATGTAGTGAATTCAGTGGTCAGTTTTTTCCAGGGCTTTCCCTTGCCTAGAGGAACTACATCAACTCTCATTGCCTTGATTCCTAAAATTGAACACACTACTACTTTTGGGGATTATAGGCCGGTTAGCTTGTGCAACTTCAGTTACAAGATTATTTCAAAAATCATTTGTGACCGACTGGTTGCCATCCTACCTTTGATTATTTCGGAGGAGCAAGGAGCCTTTGTCAAAGGTAGATCTATAATGGATAATCTTTCTCTAGCGAAATTTCTGGTCAGAGACATTCACAGAAAAGTCAGAGGTCATAATGTGTTATTGAAGTTGGACATTAAAAAAGCTTACGACAGCTTAGAGTGGGATTTTCTATATGCTGTTATGGGAAAATTTGGCTTCTCCTCCAGGTTCATTTCATACATTGGTATGCTTATTAGTAACTGCTAGTTTTCTGTGCTCTTCAATGGTGCTTCTCATGGTTACTTTCATTCCACTAGGGGTCTTATACAGGGAGACCCCATTGCCCCAGCTCTTTTCATCATTATGGAAGAGGCACTTAGTAGAGGTATCAAAGATCTAGTCCATTCAGGGAGCCTTCTTGTAACATAGCGCGTTTTTCGGATCTTCACGGATTGTTGATTAGTGGTAGTTCGGATCTGCGTTTACTGGTTTTGGTATGGTGCTCATGACCAATATGGGGTCATTGGGCCTTAGTTGTGGTTTCCGCGCGCTGTGTGGAGCTTAGTGGACCGGCAGGTTAGGCCCATGGTGCCCGTTGGTTCACTGGATGTGAACACGACGGGGGTGTAGGTCGCGTTCTGAATGCGTCGGTAGTAGGGGTCGCGTTCTGGTTGCTGCCGCTGGGGTCGACGTCTGCATGTGCGCTGCGTGCCACGCATGGAGTGGAGTTTGCTGACGTCAGGAATGGGAAGGCTGCTGAACCACTCTTTTATTACCCTCATATTTTGGTGCTAACAAAATTTATGATTAGATTATTTCATGAATATTTATGATTATTTTATGGCGCACTAAAATGATAAAGTCAATGTCTAATTTCATATACATCGATTTCAATTCAAGTACCATATTTATATGTGCCAGAACGATTCGCTTTGTGGCCATATCAATTTATTAAGGATTTATTAAGAAATCGATCTTACAACAATTTCTTAAGTGGCCATAACGATCTGTTAAGAAATCGATCTCAGAACGATTCCTTTTATAGACATAACGATTCGCTCTCAGAACGATTCTTAAGTCTCTCATAACGATTTGTGAAGAGACCAAAACGATTTGTTCACATCGATTTCTTCATTCGCATCGATTTCTTTGTAAGAACAACGATTTGGTCACAACGATTTCTTTAATGATCACATCGTCTTGCTCTCGTAACGATTTACCTTTCATAACGATTCGTTAAGGCTCATAACGATTTGATAAGTGAGCGCAACGATTTGCCCTCACATCGATTTGCCTTCTACAACGATTTCTTTATCGATCACAACGATTTTCTTGTAACTCATAACGATTTGATTATATCGTCTTGATCACAACGATTTGGAGGTTAGTGCATAACGATTTCATAAGTCATGAATGCATCGATTCTATGTTTATAACGACTTGATATTTAACAGCGTTGAATAGTCAAAGTCTTCGCACATATCTTTCTGACATCTGTGCATTTAATGAAGACTGAACGTATCTCTGCATGCATGCAGACAATATCGTCCATTATCGTGCTTACTCTGTATGCATCTTTTAGATACAACAAAATGGCATTACAATTCTGATGAAACATTCTTTCTAACGTTGACTAACAACAAAAGATAGTCCAGCTGTCCACTGTTTAAGCTTGTAATGTGTGCAGGCATTTGACAACAATCCACTACTACATTGGAAACGCAAGTAATCTCAGAAGATCTTCTCCTACGTGCATGAGAGACCAAGAAGACTGTTGAACACAAGTTCCAAGCTCTTTGAAGTCTAACGTATACCAAGACCTGGTGACAACGGATACTTCAACGTCCATATTTCGAATGGAAGATATATATACAAGACAAAAAGCTCTAGAAGTATAAAAAAGGCAGATACACAAGTTAGAAAATCACTGGTGCTGCAACACTTACAACCATCTGCAAGCTTTCCTAGAGCCAAGCAAAAACTCCTTTCTGTTCAAGCTCTTAGCTCTCTGTGCTCAGTGTAGATCTTAGTGAGAGCCTTTGTACTGAGAGTGTATTTCTCTTTATAGATCTTTTTATCCTCTCAGTCCTTGCTTCAGATCATGCTCTGTAAGCTTGATCTAGGGGCATCCTCTCTTGAACACATTGTCTGTGTTGTTTCCCTTCGTGTGTGAAGGAAGACCTGGTGGGTACCAGGGTGTTATTCCCTTTGAGAGAAGGAAGACCAGCTGCGGCTGAGTGTTGCACCGCACTGGGGTGGGTACCAGTAGGTTAGCTTCTAAGCCTGTAAAAGAAGTGGGCTGCCTTCTTGCCCGGGAAAGAGAAGAAGACCTGGTGGGGCATCTAGGGTGTTGTAGTGTCCATAGGGGGACTGTACCCTAGATAGTGAAATCCCAAGAGATTGCTTGGGGACTGGACGTAGGACTCCTGTGGAAAGGAGGTCCGAACCAGGATATATCGCTGTGTCCTTTGTGTGATTGCCTTGCTTCTTCTATCCTTCATGTACTAACTCTAACAATCTGCGAAGTGTGTTTGTGCAATCGTTTTTGTGAACAGGGTTTCATTGACCGAAGATTTTTTTCTTAAAGTCCCATTCACCCCCCTTTGGGCTACCTAGCTGGGCAATACGTGGTATCAGAGCGAGTCTCTTCGACAAAGAAGATCCAACGATCTGAAGAGCAAAGATCTAATGACAGCCCAAAGCTATTCCGAAGGTCAATCCATCAGCCGACCCCCTCTCTTCGATGGCGAAGACTACACCTACTGGAAGACCAGAATGGAGTACTTCTTGCAAGGATTTTACTTTCAGATTTGGTCAATCATAGAAGAAGGAGATCTTGTCGTCCTAAACTCAAGGCAGAACTGGGCAGACGATGATAGAACGAAGATTTCCCTCACCTACAAAGCTAAGAGTATCGTGTGTTGTGCTCTTAGCAAGAAAGAGTTCAACAGAGTTTCTATGTGCAAAACGGCAAAGGATGTGTGGGAAACACTGAAGCTTACATATGAAGGAACTGACAAAGTAAAAGAAACCGGGATTGATATCTTGGTGACAAAATACGAGAAGTTCCAAATGGAGTAAGGTGAGTCCATATCTCAAATGTACACTGACTTTACTGAGATTATAAATGAACTCGCAGGATTGGGAAAGAAATATAGCCAGGGAGATATGATCTGAAAGATTCTAAGATCTCTTCCAAAGGAGTGGACTCCTAAGGTCACAGCTATAGAAGAAGCAAATGACCTCTCCACAATGTCATTAGAAAAGCTTATGGGATCTCTCATGGCTCATGAGATCAACATGAAGAGATTAGGAGAAAGCTCTTTCAGAAGAAGGCCAACTATTGCACTCAAGGCTGGGGAAAGCACTACGGATGAAGACACTGCTAATGACTATAAGAGCAGTGATAGTGATAGTAATAGTGAAGAAGAAGAAATCATCCGAAAAATATTAGCCAAGAGTAAGAAGAAAACTAAGAAAAGAAAGGAGGAGAAACACAAGAAACGCAAAAGGAAACCCTTTACGGTTACTAAGGATAACTCCTCAGATAGTTCAGGCACAGAAGAAGATGAAGAGAATGCCAATTTGCTCCTAATGAGTAAAACAACAAAACGACATTCAAGTGGGTATGGTTAGAGGATGCTCAAAAACATCCTGTTCTTTTAGTTTTAGTTTTTGTTTAAATTTCTGTTTTACATTTCTGTTTCTGTAAACTACAATGCTACTGACAAAGTTTGCAAGTTGTTCTTAGATCAATGCAGGCAATAATTCTGAAGACTTGACAAACATCAGTCAAGAGATCAACAGGTCGACACACCAAGAAACACCTGTCGACAAACAAGTAAAGAATCCTCAAGAGGACCCTCCCTGTCAGGGGGAGCCTTATGCTTAGGGGGAGTCTCACACTCAGGGGGAGCATTCGCTAAGAGGGAGTTATTCATCTTCGACAATTATTGTTGAACCCCTCTCTGGTAAGAAATTCTCTCAAAAGGGGGAGAATATGCATGGTAAGACCCTTCCTTTTTGGTTAGTGACAAAAAGGGGAGAGTAAGTATGAACTGTGAATTTTCTGTGTATTTTCTTGTCTTAGGTATCTTTGTCAGAAAATTCGCATAAATTTTGTCATCACCAAAAAGGGGGAGATTGTTGAACCACTCTTTTATTACCCTCATATTTTGGTGCTAACAAAATGTATGATTAGATTATTTTATGAATATTTATGATTATTTTATGGCGCACTAAAATGATAAAGTCAACGTCTAATTTCATATACATCGATTTCACTTCAAGTACCAGATTTATATGTGCCAGAACGATTCACTTTGTGGCCATATCAATTTATTAAGGATTTGTTAAGAAATCGATCTCACAACGATTTCTTAAGTGGCCATAATGATCTGTTAAGAAATCGATCTCAGAACGATTCCTTTTATAGACATAACGATTCGCTCTCAGAACGATTCTTAAGTCTCTCATAACGATTTGTGAAGAGACCAAAACGATTTGTTCACATCGATTTCTTCATTCGCATCGATTTCTTTGTAAGAACAACGATTTGGTCACAACGATTTCTTTAATGATCACATCGTCTTGCTCTCGTAACGATTTACCTTTCATAACGATTCGTTAAGGCTCATAACGATTTGATAAGTGAGCGCAACGATTTGCCCTCACATCGATTTGCCTTCTACAACGATTTCTTTATCGATCACAACGATTTTCTTGTAACTCATAACGATTTGATTATATCGTCTTGATCACAACGATTTGGAGGTTAGTGCATAACGATTTCATAAGTCATGAATGCATCGATTCTATGTTTATAACGACTTGATATTTAATAGCGTTGAATAGTCAAAGTCTTCGCACATATCTTTCTGACATCTGTGCATTTAATGAAGGCTGAACGTATCTCTGCATGCATGCAGACAATATCGTCCATTATCGTGCTTACTCTGTATGCATCTTTTAGATACAACAAAATGGCATTACTATTCTGATGAAACATTCTTTCTAACGTTGACTAACAACAAAAGACAGTCCAGCTGTCCACTGTTTAAGCTTGTAATGTGTGCAGGCATCTGACAGCAATCCACTACTACGTTGGAAACGCAAGTAATCTCATAAGATCTTCTCCTACGTGCATGAGAGACCAAGAAGACTGTTGAACACAAGTTCCAAGCTCTTTGAAGTCTAACGTATACCAAGACCTGGTGACAACGGATACTTCAACGTCCATATTTCGAATGGAAGATATATATACAAGACAAAAAGCTCCAGAAGTATAAAAAAGGCAGATACACAAGTTAGAAAACCACTGGTGCTGCAACGCTTACAACCATCTGCGAGCTTTCCTAGAGCTAAGCAAAAACTCCTTTCTGTTCAAGCTCTTAGCTCTCTGTGCTCAGTGTAGATCTTAGTGAGAGCCTTTGTACTGAGAGTGTATTTCTCTTTGTAGATCTTTTTATCCTCTCAGTCCTTGCTTCAGATCATGCTCTGTAAGCTTGATCTAGGGGCATCCTCTCTTGAACACATTGTCTATGTTGTTTCCCTTCGTGTGTGAAGGAAGACCTGGTGGGTACCAGGGTGTTATTCCCTTTGAGAGAAGGAAGACCAGCTGCGGCTGGGTGTTGCACCGCACTGGGGTGGGTACCAGTAGGTTAGCTTCTAAGCCTGTAAAAGAAGTGGGCTGCCTTCTTGCCCGGGAAAGAGAAGAAGACCTGGTGGGGCATCCAGGGTGGTGTAGTGTCCATAGGGGGACTGTACCCTAGATAGTGAAATCCCAAGAGATTGCTTGGGGACTGGACGTAGGACTCCTGTGGAAAGGAGGTCCGAACCAAGATATATCGCTGTGTCCTTTGTGTGATTGCCTTACTTCTTCTATCCTTCATGTACTAACTCTAACAATCTGAGAAGTGTGTTTGTGCAATCATTTTTTTGAACAGGGTTTCATTGACAGAAGATTTTTTTCTTAAAGTCCCATTCACCCCCCCTTTGGGCTACCTAGCTGGGCAATAAAGGCGACGCCTTAGTCTGTCGTGACAAGGTCGCGACGGGAAGGTACGTCGCGATCCCAACCACTGTGCGATTTTTAAGCAGGCTGGCCGAACAGAGCTTTCACAAGCTCTGCTCGACCGGGAGAGAAGCTGTCGCAGGTTTTCTGGGCGATTCGGCGTTTTGGCGGAGTTCTCGTCGTGATCTCGACGTGAGGACGTCGCGAGGAGTGGGGGAAACGCCGTGCCATGCATGGATTGCGCGTTCTTCGTGAAGGTAGGACGTTCTACCTTGATTTGTTACGTGGATTGCATATTGGTTTGTTTATTGCTTTAAAAATAGTAGATACCATGTCTAGGAGGTGAAATGAGCATGAAAACCGGGTTGAAACGGGATTTAGGGTGGTTTGCATGGAAGATCCGGAGATGGTTACCAGATTAGGGTTTTCGCCTGAGAAGGCGACGGACCCTGCTGTCGCGATCAGCTCGCGACAGGCCGACCCGTCGTGACAAGGTTTCGTTTCGTGACATATCGTGGCGTCACGATCAGAAGGCGGTCATGGCCTCTGTCGCGATCACAGCCGAGGGTTCTGCTTTGCATGCTTTTGGTGTTTTGGTTATCCGATTATCGTCGTTTATTGTGCATGGCTTTGGTAAGAGGTGCATTGACACCCGTAAAACTCTGTGAGCAGGTTTCCCACATGGTTAGTAGGTGGTTTACATAATCGGTGTGGTGTTATCGTGGTGTGAGGTGCATTGGCACCTGTAACACCTCTAAAACATGTCATTTAAATAGTTCGCGTGTGTTTACGTAATATGAATATGTGCATGGCACATAGTATTGTGATGGCTAGGCAATGATGGTTCAAGTGTGAACCTAGCCTCAGTCTTATAGCATCCTTTGTGGACTAATAGAGATGGTTTAATTAGTGTAATGCAAGTAAGGTTAAGAGTTAATGTATAGTTAGTGTATATGGTATGTATGTGGCAAGGAGGTCATGTGATGACTAATGATAGGCCAGTTTGTAAATGGTTATCATGGTTTACATGTGTATTGGTGTGAGGTAGTTTGTAATAAAGAATATATATATATATATCATGGTTTGTGCATTGCCGAGTGTGGTGGTCCGGCGCCTATTCCGAAATGCCTCTTCAGTCAGGTGCCCTAGGTTCCTAGGAGAGCCAGACACGTGAGTGTGCTCGGGGCTTGTCCCGGTACAGTGGTACCGTCGAGGTCTTGTCGTCTTCTTAGACACCCTCACTCTCGGGGAGAGTTGTCGTCCGTCTGAGGGAAAGATGGCAGTGGGACAGTGACTTGTGAGAGTTTGTGTTTAGTCACTTGTAGCGCGCTCGTAGCTGGGGGTTATTGGCACCAGTAGACGTACTGAGCCCTGGCTAGTCTTGTAACCAATGCCTCACTTTAGAGAGCTCAGGCTAGAGTCTCTAAAGGTGCCAGGCATGGGCCTGCAGGGTGTGTGACATGTAGGTTGTGGTGGTTTGGTTGGTCTCCACAGTTCTTTGGCTTTACTTGTGTTGTGGAGCTGCAGTTGGACCTTACGTCCGTGACTGCGAGACTGAGAGGTAGTTCTTGTGTTGTGTTGTCTGGGTTGGATACTGGCGTCATGAACCAGTAGTCTGTCCCGTGTGGTGGCGTCGTGCTTTCCGGCTCGTGCTTTGCTACCAGTTGTAGCGTGTGTTAGTTGTGGTTTTGCGCGTCGATGTGTGCCATGGTGTTGGCATGGTTGTTATTGTGGTTAGTGAGCGGAGACTCATTGCTTGTGGTCTGATTGGTTATGGTGTGCCCTCGTGGTGGCACAGTTGTGTTTGTGTTCCGTGGTGGTACCTCGTGATGCTAGGTACTTGTACTCTATGTGAATACTGGTTTCCCGTAGTACGTTGAGTACTAGCCTTTTCAGGTGGTGAAGTGGAGTTCATGTGGTGACACTTTCCACTTGTTGTGTTTACCCTTCTTTGTCCGAATAAGGTTTAGTGCGCAATGGATTGGCATCGTGATAGCCAGTCCTGTTTCTTAAGTGTGACATTCGATACATCGTGATTTAAGGGTAAAAAGGATTAGCTCTTGGTTAGCAATCCTGTTACCCATATGTTTAAAGGCTTTCCAGTGAAGCTAGTAGCTTAGGCAATGCTTTGCCTGTGTGGCTTACAGTTTAGGCGACCAGCTGTTGAGATGGTGTGCCTGTGAGGCTTGTAGCCTAGACTTTACAGTTATTGAGTGGACTAATGGTGCTGTTGTCTCTTTGTCTTTCCGAGACTTGCAGCAACTGAGTTAATTATGTTTAGTATTGTTAATTATGCTTTGTTGTGAGCCTGATATGGTTTGGCTTCCGGTGTTGCCGGTAAGACCCGTTGGGGTTGAGGTTCTTCTGCGTTGTGTGTTGTTTTGGGTGGTCCCCTATTGAGCCAGTGACTTGTTGAGGCTCACTCCCTTACTGTTCATTTCAGGGTTTACCATTGGTGTGGCTTGCGGAGGTGTCGTGTCAGACTTGTACCACCAGCAGTAGTGTTAGTAGAGTTGTGTGAGCTTGTGCTCCCTCGAGGTATGCCCCAGGTAGTTGTACTCTTTATAATTTGGGCATGTAATAATGTAATGGGACAATTGTAAATTGTTATATATAGTTATGAGCAAATGTACTTTCTTGTGTCTCTTACTGTTGTGGTTTGTCTTTTATATTCTTCCTAGACACGCGTACGAGCTATCCCTTGCGAGACTTCAGTCCGTTCGCGGGAGACGGATCTGGATATGGACCCTTATTGGGTATAAATATCCAGGGCCGTTACACTTCTCCCCTACTCTGGTCCTAGAGTTTGCCCTATGATTTCTCACCTTTTGTATGCCGATGATACTCTTATTTTTTTGAATGGAGGACTCCAAAACATAAAAAAACTCATGGGGTTTCTTAAAAAATACTCCTCCTCTTCTGGCCAACACATCAATGCATCCAAAAGTTCTTTCTTGATATCGGATAAAGCTCCCACTGATGCAGTAAATAGAATTGCTCTCTTGACTGGTTTTAAAAGACAAAAGGGCTCTATGTCTTATCTGGGTGTTCCTATGCGCCCAGGAAGATTGTTAGCTACAGATTTCTCCCCTTTGATTCAGAAGATTAATGGGAGGCTGGCGTCCTAGAACGGTAGACTGATTTCCCAAGCGGGTAGAGTGACCCTTATCAACTCAGTTTTATCTTCTCTCCCGGTCTATATGGCTGCCTCTGGTGCTATACCTGCGAGTATTCTTAACTACATCGATAGAACCTGTGCAGCATTTTTCTGGAACAATTCTGTTGGTTATAGGAGGCATCACTGGGTAAATTGGTTTACCATCCAGCGGCCTTTATAGAGGGAGGCCTGGGAATTCGCAACATTAAGCAAGTTCAGCTTGCTCTTGCTGTAAAAAATATTTGGAATATTCATCATGGCACATCTTTCTGGTCTGATTATGCTAAGAAGAGGTTATTGCCTGGCACAAGATCTACTTTTAAATGTATGTCTTCGAAGCTTTGGAACATGGCTATGCAAATTATTCAAAATAATTCCAGATGGATTCATGGAAATCGTGAGGATATTGATGTGTTAGCGGATGTTTGGATTGGTGAAACGCCACTTGGTGAGCTCCTTTCTTCTCCTTATGAGGGGGCTCGCATTGCCCTCAAAGAGTTAATTCTTAATGATAACCACCCTATCAGATCTCTCCTTCCAAATAATATCCTTCAGGGCGTGGTGCTGAATGATGATAAGGATTTGTGTGTTTGGTGGCCTGCTAATGATGGGAATTTCTCTGTTAAATCGGTTTATAATCTTGTTCATTCCCATGGCATTAAGAGACATGATCTGCGTAAACTTTGGCACAATGGTATAAATAAAAGAGCCTCCTTGTTCTGTTGGAAGATTCTTAACTGAGCAGTTCCAGTTGATCAACGTATTGCAGATAGTGGTATCTCCATAGCTTCCTGTTGTTCTTTCTGTAATTCTCCCAACATTGAAGATGATAACCACTTGTTCCTTCATGGGGAGCTTGCTACCTCTTTATGGATCTGGTTCCTTCCGCTTGCAAGCTCTAAAGCTCACCTGCATAGCCACATTACAATGAGAATTTGGAGTTTCCTAACTGTCACTAATACATCGACCCCTATTGGGTTTGTATCCATCAACTGTCTCATTCTGTTACTTTGGGAGATCTGGAAGGCGAGATGCACAAGTAGATTTGAAGATAAGAAAACTTCTACAGGGGCGGTCATCAGAAAAATTAAATTTTAGGTAGCTCATTCTTTGGAGTCGATCCATTTTAAATCTGCACCTTCCTTACCAGATATGCAGATCCTGTCGCAGTATGGCTTCTCTGCCAACTGGGTTCTAAAAAGCTTCAAGTTCATTCGCTGGATTCCACCGATAGAATTTTACTCTTTAAATGTGGATGGCGCAAGTCATGGAAACCCAGGTGTTTGTGGGGGAGGAGGTTGTATTCATGACAAGATGGGTGCAGTTGTGGTGGCCTTTGCTTACCATTATGGTTATGGAAATAGTTTAATTGTAGAGTCTACAGCACTATGTGATGGAATTCGCCTGGCTAGTTTCCTTGGTATTCAGCTTGAGAAAGTTAGCTCAGATTCTCTAATATTGGTTAACTCTTTCAAAATAGGGATATGTCATCTTGGAAGGCTTTCTACTGGTGGAGGGAAGCACGAGCAATGAGTCTCCAGATGAAGCTTTCTATTGTTCATGTGTATAGAGAGGCTAATCAGGTGGCTGACGGTCTGGCTAAAGCAGGATGTTTATCTAATGTCAATCAGGTGTTCTGGGGGTCAATAAATCTTCCAAAAGTTTGTAAAGGGCCCCTCCTGTTGGACAAAACCGGTCTCCCTCATTTGAGAATTTTGTAATCGGTCTGTCATCTTTATGTACTCCATCTTTTATTATAATTCTAGGCCCAGGCTGTCTCTGGTGGAGTGGGTTTTCTTTTCCCCGCTGGGGAAGGGTGCACTCTCCTAGATGAGATCCTGAGGACCTCCTTTTACTAAAAAAAAAAAAAATTGATTCGCGTAATCTTCTATCTTTCTGACAGAAGATCTTTTTACTTATCTTTCTAGATCTCTTCTTTCCTACCAACAAAAAGGGGGTTACTTACTACTTCTGGGTGGCAACAGGAAACTTAGAGGTATGAACCTTTTTGACAAAAACACTCTTTTATCTAAACACTTTCTTCTATGCTTGCAGACCTCGTAGACCACAAAATATCAGAAGAAAGAGAAGATGAGCAATGGCTAGAACTCCAACGGATTTATTCAAATTGCTCATATAAAAGATGAAGCATGGCTGAAGAACAAAAAGAGCCTTTTCCTGAAGATCTTTAAAAGAAGTGTACATCCTGTGAGGAACCTCAACGCCATATACACTCAAAGGAAGAGAGAGAAAGAGCACAAGCCCAAGAAGAAGAAGTGTTCAAGCATCTGAAGCCTTCCAACTCTACAAGCTCCTTCTCCTCTCTTCACTCTCTCTGTGTGCATCTTGTAATCTGGGGAGAGAGTCTTCTTCTGAGAGTTTCTTTTAGTTGGTGTTCATCTGTTCCAACTCTCAGCCGTGTTCTTTCTTTTCTAAGAAAGATCTTTGTCCAGCTGTAGGACTGTATACAGTGTAGAACCAAGCTAGGGGTTTGTGTCTAGCAGAGCCATACTGGGATTTGTACTAGGAGGTTGGCTTCTTGACCTGTAAAAGAAGTGGGCTGCCTTTTTGCCCGGGAAAGAGAAGAAGACCAGCTGGGGTGCTGGGTGTTGTATTGTCCGTAAGGGGGACTGTACCCTTGGTTAGTGAAATCCAAGAGTTTGCTTGGGGACTAGACGTAGGACTTCCATGTGGGAAGGACCGAACTAAGATAATTCCTTGTGTCTCCTTGTGTGATTGTTTATTTGCTTCCATACTGCTACTCTCTATCACACTTAACTAACCAACTTCCAAGTGATAATTTTCTGTGTTTAAGTTTCTATTTCAGATTTCAGAAAAACCTATTCACCCCCTCCTCTAGGTTAGCTTGCTGCCGTACCAAAAGGGCCAACAAGAACCATGGGTAATAAGTTAAAATAAACTCACACACGCACAAACTTAGTGCAACCTCAATATCATACCTTAAATTTTCTTTTGAAGGAACTTAGAACATAGCAATGGCAGCGGAGCATGCTCAACTCCATGATATCCAACAAACCATTCAGGAGCTCACTCGAGCCCTGTTGCAAGCTACCCAAGGAGGCGGTGGCAACTGAGGAGCAGGAGATTTACACAGAAACTTCCACAGCATGAACCCGACTCGTTTCAGTGGGACCACAGACCCAGACGAGGCAGAAAACTGGCTGAAAGAGATAGAACGCATTTTCCGCGTTATGCAATGCACGGACGGTGACAAATTGTTGTTGGTTACATCACAACTCGAAAGGGATGCCAATGCATGGTGGGAGTCCGTTGAGGCCACACGGGCAGATGTGTAGTTCACATGTGATGAGTTTAAGGAACATTTCAATTCCAAGTATTTCCCCGAACAGGTCCAGGAGAGGGAAGCCTCCGAATTTGCTGCACTGAAGTAGAAAAATCTCTCAAGTTCTGAGTATGAAGCTCAATTCTCTCGATTGGCACGATATTTCAATCACCTCGTCAGCACCGAGAAGATGAAGGTGAGACGATTCCTTAATGAGCTCACTCAACATCCAGACCTATGACGATATGGTCAAGAAGGCTCAGTTGCTGGAGGATGCGACCGATGTCACTGATCGCATCAAGGGTAGAATTGTCAAGAAGGAACAAGCATTAAGTTCCTCAAGCAAGCCCACCAATGGCAAGAAGCGGCTGTTCAGCATCACTGACTGGCCAAGCCAAGAGTAGAAGCCCAAGGTCTTCACCACCTTTGCCCCAAACAAGCCCAAATGCAAGCATTGTGACAAGCTTGGCCACACTGCTGAAGAATGCTGGAGAAAGGTAGGTGCATGCCTACATTGTGGGAGTCAAGAGCATCGCATTCCCGACTGCCCCATGCTCAAAGAGAATGAAAATCGGCTTGTTGGACAAAAGAAGTCGGGTAGACTGCAAGCTGTGCAGGAAGTAGAGACCACAGAGGAGGGTGGAGTCGTGGAAGGTACATTACAAGTCTATTCTCAATCAACATTTGTTTTGTTTGATACTAGAGCTACACATTCGTTCATATCACAAGTATTTGCCGATATCCTAAATGTTAAACCTGCATCTATGGGTTTTGAATTGCCTGTCACAACACCACTGGGGAGAAAGCCCAATTGATCAAATATTTTCCATTAGCTGATGTAATGATTGGTGAACTCAATCTAAGAGCCGACCTAGTGCGTATGCCCATGGAAGGCTATGATGTTATATTAGGAACCGATTGGCTATCCAATTTATGGTGCTTGTGTTGATTGTAGAAGAGGGAAGATTACATTTAGTGAATTCTCTATATTGACCTTTACGGGATGTACACACAAGAAGCACTTGTCTCTCGTCTCTGCTATTTAGGCACAAAGTATGATAAGGAAGGGATGTGTGGTATTCCTTGCTCCTATAGTAGTTGAAAAGAAAGCACCCAAAGTATCATACATACACATAGTACAAGACTACTCTGACGTTTTTCCCGATGAGCGGCCAGACATTCCACATGAACGAGATGTAAATTTCTCAATCCATCTGACTCCTGGAGCTGCACCGGTGTCACATCAGCCATATAGAATGTCTCCTGCTGAATTGAAAGAACTAAAGGAACAATTGATGGAGCTACTAGAGAAGGGCTTTATTAGACCAAGTACTTCCCCTTGGAGAGCACCCGTTCTATTTGTTAAGAAGAAAGATGGATATATGAGATTATGCATTGACTACAAGCAATTGAATCAGTTGACTATTAAGAATAAATACCCTCTGCCACGCGTCGATGAATTATTTGATCAAATATCAGGAGCTAAATATTTTTCTAAGATTGACCTTAGATCTGGATATCATCAGATGATAATCAAGGATGCAGATATTTATAAGACAGCTTTCAGGAGCAGGTATGGACATTATGAATTTATAGTTATGCCTTTTGGACTAACCAATGCTCCTGTAGCTTTCATGCAATTAATGAACAACATCTATCGGCCATACCTCGACAAGTTCATCGTGTTGTTTATTTATGATATTCTTATATACTCCAAGACCAAGAAAGAGCACGAGGAGCATCTGAGGATCGCTCTACAGATCTTACACGACAACAAGCTCTATGCCAAATTGAGCAAGTGTGAGTTCTGGCTCGAAAGGTCGAAGCCATACTAAACTGGGAGAGACCAACCAATGTTACGGAGATCAGAAGCTTTTTGGGACTGGCTGGCTATTACAGGTAGTTCATAAAAGATTTCTCCAAGATTTTTGTGCCTCTTACTCACCGTACACGAAAGGAGAACCCCTATGTCTGGAGCAAGGAATGTGAGAAGAGCTTTCAGATATTAAAGAAATGCTTGACTTCTGCACCTGTCCTCGCACTATCGGTTGAGGGCGCAGAATTCTCAGTCTACACTGATGCATCTGGAATCGGTCTAGACTGTGTTTTAATGTAGAATGAGAAGGTTATAGTCTATTCATCTAGACAGTTGAAGCCTCATGAGGTCAACTACCCTGTCCATGACCTAGAACTAGTTGCAATTGTATTTGCACTCAAAATTTGGAGGCATTATCTCTATGGAGAGCAATTTATTATCTACTCCGATCACAAGAGCCTGAAGTATTTGTTTTCCCAGAAGGATCTCAATATGAGACAAAGAAGATGGTTGGAATATCTAAAGGATTTTGATTTCAATATTCAATATCACCCTGGCAAAGGTAATGTTGTAGCAGATGCACTTAGCAGGAAGCCTGTGGCGTCCTTGTCTTGCTTAGTCATGTGCGAAATGCAATTATTAGAACAATTCACCAGTTTAGACCTAAATATTGAGCAAAGAAGTGATTGTTGCCCCGTTAACGAGCCCAGAGGGGGGGGTGAATGGGTCTTTTAAAAATAATCTAGAAGATACCTGTAACTAAAAACATTCACACAAACGTTCTTCGAAGTAGGTTAGTGATTGTTAGTTTAAATATCAAACACACAAAGAAGACAATCACACAACACAAGGTTTATCCTGGTTCGGACCTCCTTTCCTTAGGAGTCCTACGTCTCCCTGAGCAACAACTCAGGATTTCACTAACTAGGGTACAGTCCCCCTAAGGACGCTACAACACCTAGCTAAGCTGGTCTTCCTTCACACCCGAAGGGAATAGCAACACCCTGGATACCCCACCAGGTCTTCCTTCACAACCGAAGGGAACAACACCCTGGATACCACACCAGGTCTACCTTCACAACCGAGGGAACAACACCCTGGATACCACCAGGTCTTCCTTCACAACCGAAGGGAACAACATAAAGAGAATGAATGAAATTCAAGCCCCTTGATCAAGCTTTTGACAAGCAAGGATCTGAAGCAACTAGAACTGAGAGGAAGAGATTTAAGCTAAGCACACTCTCAGAACTACACAGGCTCTCTCAAGATTTTCACAAACTAGTGGAGAGCAAAAGAGCAAAAGCTAAGAGGAATAAGGTTCTTGGCTCTGGACTTTCTTCAGAAGAATTTGAATGCTTGAATACTCGTTCTGGTTTTTTTCTGTTCTTCTGACTTGTATTTATATCTTCAATTTGAAATCTAGACGTTGAAGTGTCCGTTGTCTCTCTTTTAAGTAGTCGTTAGACTGAATGACATATGGAGTCTTGGAAACTTTCAGTCACAGTCTTTTGATCACTTGAGCACGCAAAGAGATGAGATCTTCAGAAATATCCTTTGGCTTCTATTTTGTTTAACGTTGTACCATGAAGCTAGATCAGAGGTCTGCACAAATGTCAATCTCAAATAGCAGACAGCTAAGCTGTCTCTGATGTCAGTCAACGTCAGTAGCAATAGACATGAAAATAGTAATGCCAAATAGCTTAAGTCTAAAAGACGTAATCAGAGTAGGCACGATAAAGGATGATATTGTCTGCCTACATGCAGAGATACTTTCAGATCTCATAAATGCAGAAGTGACAGAGAGATATCTATGTGGACTTTGACTAGTCAACGCTTTTAAGATGAATAAGATATTAAGATATGAAATCGATGGCTATATGACTTATGAAATCGTTATGAATACTAACAAGTCATTATAGAGAGCAAATCGTTATGAACACTTATCAAGTCGTTATGAAGTCTAAAGAAATCGTTGTGGCGGGCAAGTCGTTGCGAGTTCTAAAGAAGTCGTTATGAATACTTATAGAATCGTTACGGCGAGCAAGTCATTACAAGTTCTACAGAAGTCGTTACGGTCACATAGAATCGTTGAGACGAGCAAGTCGTTACGGGTTCTAAAGAAATCGTTATGATAACTTATAGAATCGTTGCGGCGAGCAAGTCGTTACGAGTTCTAAAGAAATCGTTACGGTAACTTATAGAGTCGTTGCGACGAGCAAGTCGTTACGAGTTCTAAAGAAATCATTACGGTAACTTATAGAGTCGTTGCGACGAGCAAGTCGTTACGAGTTCTAAAGAAATCGTTACGGTAACTTATAGAGTCGTTGCGATGAGCAAGTCGTTACGAGTTCTAAAGAAATCATTACGGTAACTTATAGAGTCATTATGACAGGCAAGTCGTTACGCTTTCTAAAGAAATCGTTGCGATAACTTATAGAGTCGTTATGACATCGACTTGTTTGAAACAACAAGACTTTTCAATCTTATAAGGAAATCATTGCGATCACTTATAGAATCGTTATGGCATCGATTTGTTTGAAACAACATGACTTTTCTGCCAGAAAGGAAATTGTTATGATAATTCTATTGAAATCGATATGCTTATAAAGAAATCGTTATGGCCTTCAATAGAAGTTGATGTGAACTTAGAGAAATGCACTTACCTGGCTTATTGACAGAAATATTTAGTACTTACCAAATGTGTTTGATTTTCCTTATTTATTTCCTGTGCTTAAGACTCATAAAATGCATGTTAGAAAACTTTGATATTGTTTTGTTAATCACCAAAATAAATATGTAATTAATTATAATTACAGGGAGATGATTTGATCATCAATCTTCCCCTTTTTGGTGATGACAAAACTCAACAATAAGTATGTAAAAAAATGCATATAGATGTTTCAGACATAAGTATTTCTCCCCCTTTTTGTCATTAAGCAAAAAGAAAAGAAAAGAAAAGAAAAAGGTAATCTGAGACAAAGACAGGATAAGAAATATATGAAGACAAGAGAAGTGAATTTTATTATTGTTCTTGAGGTCGAAGAGAGGGATCAAGATAGAAGGCAGGAGACAACAAGGAGGCAAACTGTCGGATGACAGGAAGTGCCAATCTTTCCTGCTCTTCAAAATGTGCTTGAAAAGCTCCAATCTCAATTTTATAGGAGGGTCCCATAGTGGGGGCCATCAGCTTGAGATGAAGTTTCCACTGCTCAGAAATAAAGTCCCCATATTTATCCAAACCTAAGGCTATTTTGAAAGTGGAGAAGGACCCAAAGTTGGCAAAGAGGAGAAACTTGTCCATCTTGATAGGATAGAAGATCTGATGAGACCGTAGCTCCTTCGTCAAATCACGAAAAATCTTGAATCTCTCAAGCCAGATTGCGAATGTATTCCTGATGAGGTGACTGGAATTGGCGTCCAGAAAGTCACCAGGTGTCAGAGGAGGTAGATTTGCTTGTGCCTAGGAGGCATTCAGATCAGATAGCTGCTGAGCAGACAATGGATAGTGCTTAAGCCACTCATCAGAGGTCAGCCTTTCACATTCTAAGAGAATGGGAGCGAGGATATCAGCTGAAATCTGCCCTTCAAGATAGTGTTTGAACACAAATCTTTGGAAAGAAAGATCACGACCTTCATAGACATGCAACCTGGCGATGACTCTAGCAGCTCTCTCAAAGACAAGTGTACCAACCGAGGAATCCATGATCAAGGAGTGCTGCGGTGGAAGGAACACAATGTCTGGGAACTTCAAGGTAGAAAAGTCTACCTGAAGAGGTTCACAATGAGTGGACTGCAAAGCTATAATGGCTGCACGAAACTTCCCCAACTGAGGTTCATCCAAGCTGTTGACATAGCAGTAATTGTAGAACATCTGATACTTCCTGATGAACTTGATTTCTTTCTGAATGAAGGGTCCAAACAAGTTCTTGTGATGGATCTGGAACCATTCATACAGAGGGAGAGGGGCTTCCCTAGGAGGATATCTGGCAGCTTGTACTCTCTTAAATTGGGAGTACAACGCACTGTTGATCCGAGCCCACTGCTCTTTAGTTTTGGCTTTAGTCACAGAAAATATTTTTGACTGTTGAGCCTTTGAAAGAGAAGTGTAAGGGAAAATGGTTGGAAAGATTTTGGAAAGGTAAACAAAAAATATGAGCAAAAACCACCTTTTGAAGGTATTCCTCATAAAGGGGTTTGTGCTTATTTGCAATGGCTAGGGAAAACCACAGAGGTGGATAGCAAGGATCTGAGGAGACAGGAAGGGTGGAAGTAAGTCTCATTCGTTTGGAGACAGGGCTGGAAATACCAGTCCTGTGAGAGTGAGTTCTAGTGGCTAGGACATATTTGAGAATTGTTTCTTCAAATTCATCCTTGATGCCATGGATCTCAGGTTGGGTGAGTTGGGCACCTTCAGGAATGAGAGTGATGAAAGATGGAGGTGCTGGTGGGTGAATCAAAGAGTCAGGAGTGATGGTAGAAGGATCATTGGGTCTTGGGGAGGAGGGACCAGATGAGGAAGCTCCAGCTAAAAAAGATCCGGGAAGAACTTCAACAGTGGAGGAAGGTAAAGGAGTGGTGGAAGAAGTGAAAGGAGTGGGAGAGGAGATTTGTCGTGAACGTGGCCTTTTAGGAACAGGGGGTGCTGGAGGAGCTGTGGATGAGGTGGGTGGAGAAGGAGGGGCTGGAGTAGGAAGAGTGGATGGCTCGGGAACAACAGCCTGTGCTTCTCCAACTGCTGCCGAAATCTCCAGGGATGACAGACCCTCAGCCTGTACTGCTGGCCCTTGATCCTCAGAGGGTACTCCATCTGCCATTGAAACAGTCACATGAGACTCCTCTTCAAGATTTTGCCCTGATGGCCTTTCAACCACAGTAGGCTGTAGTGAAGCTTCTGCACTGAGAGATGGCCCAGATGGCCCTGCATTCTCATCAGATGGTCCGGGTTCTTCTGCTTGCTGCTGAGTCTGAACTTGGACTGGCACACTGCCCTCTTCTGCGATTATTGGCCCTGATGGCCTGAGAACAGCTTCTGAAACATTCTGAGTGCCAGGAGGTGGAGAACTTACCTCCTTCAAAATCTCAGAAAGTGTTGCCTTCATGCTGCTCATTTCCTTGTTAAAGCATTTCAAAGAATTTTTTACTTGTGATACATCATTGGAAATAGATTCTTGGTGAACAATGATAGAGCTTACATTTGATTGGACTGAGGATAAGAGTTCATTTTGTGCTTCCAATCTTTTCAGAATAGGCTTCAATTTCAGCTTCTGTGATGTCCTTCGCCTTCTGTGATCAATCTTTTTGCCTCTCCTCTCAGCTGTATCCTGATGAGCTGTGGTCTGTTCTTCATGAACAGGGGCATCTGTTGTATGCACCCCTTGATATGCAGAGAGGTCCTCAGTCTCTTGCTCCCCCTGAATGAGAGCATCTTCCATGATCCTGTCTTGCTCCCCCTGAGTAGGAGCATCTACAAAAACTGCAACTCCTGGAGCAGCTGATTGCTCTGCTTCTTCAATGTGGCCTGATGCCACAACTTCTTCTACTGACACTCCACGAGCCTCTGTAATGACTGGAGGGGTATGGATAGAGTCCAGCACCTCTCTAAGGATAGAGTCTACACTGGAGGAGGGCAGAGGAGTTGCTGCACCTTCCACTGGTTCTTTTGCTTGAGCTACTGAAGGTTGTGATTCTGCTTGTACTGCTGCTGCCAATTCAGATGATGCTGCAAGTTCTGATGGTTCATCATTTGCTACTGATGCTGCTCCTGCTAGCTCTGTTGAGGCTTCAGGCACATCTTCTTGAACTTCTGGGACATCTTCAATAATGGCCTCTCCTTCTGCTACAGAGGTTTTAGACCAAATTCCATTGACCAATGAAAAACCACTATTTCTCAAGTTCCTGGACCTAATAGCTTGGCCCATGTTCTCTACTACCGCCCCAGACAAATCAACACCAAAGTGTTTGAATATCTTTGTAAGCAAGTGGGCATAAGGCAACGACACATTAAGCTTACTCTTGGTATCCCAGATGTGGTCACGAGCAAACTTCATTCGTTCAAACATCACTTCGGCCATGTTAATCTCCTTGTTTTGAATGGCCCAAAACATTACATCTGAGTCAGCCTTGGTGCAGGTTGAGAACGTTGCACTTCTAGGAACTAAGATTTGGCAAACTATGAAATGAAGGAGGTGGTTGAAAGCATTGAACTGATTAATGTCTAATTTGCCATCCCTCAGTCTGAACCCCGGTCCTACAATACCAAGACCTTTAACTTGGGCGTCCACGGTGTGAACCCCACTGTGCCCTGAAGTCTTCACCCCAAATAACCGGTGCAATAGGTCATAATCTATCTTAATCAGGGTTCCCTTAACAGATGAAACTAGGGACCCGTCTACCTCTGCTTTCAAACAGACAAAAAAGGCCTTCACGAGGTCTGGATAACTTACCTCTGAGAAGGTGGTGATTCCCAACCACTGCATCTTGCTCAATGCTGCTGCTACGCTGTGCATATTGTTCTTTTCAAGATCTGCTATGTCCACTGCCTTGTTTCCACAGACCTTAGTTTTCACAAAGGTGAACCTCTCCTACTGCTCAGGAGTGAGGAACTCAGCGCCGTAGCCCCCAAGACTTCCAGCAATGACGGATGCGGCCATGGAATCAGGTGAAGAAGGTTTCTAGAGGATTGAGATGAGGGAAGGAGTGAAAGCCCTCAAGAGATTTTTCGAGGGAATGGGAGCAAATTTTCAAAGGGTCGAGAGTCGTTGTTGAAGAGGTTAGGGCATCGGCTCGCACAAGTAGGGGTGTTCATGGTTTGGTTTGGTTTGGTTTAGAGGGAATTTTTTTAAAACCAAACCAAACCATCACCAGAGCCAACCCGAACCAAACCAAACCATAATTTTTTCAAACCAAACCAAACCGAACCGATATAATTCGGTTTGGTTTAACCCGAAAATAAGTGGACCTTTCACAAACAAGACTTTAACCTACTATTTCTTTTGGAGGTAAGGCTTTAATCACATATTCACATGTTGACTCAATTTAACCATTAACCTATATAATGAGGAAATATTATCTATAAGTGAAAATTTGATGATCATATTACTTTACACAATGTGTATATTTACATATATATATATATACATGTATGTATATATTAAACAAATCTGAATACTTGATACATATGTATAAATTAAAATTATATTATTAAAATTCGGTTTTATCGGTTTGGTTCGGTTTACAAGATCTATAAACCGAACCAAACCGAATTTACAATTTCGGTTTGGTTTGAAACCAAATCAAAATTTTTCACTTTCAAACCGAACCAAATTGATCGGTTCGGTTTGGTTTTTCGGTTTGAACCGAATAGTGAACACCCCTACGCACAAGCAGATAAAGAGGGAAAGGGTTGAAGACGGGAGATGAATCATTATCACATTTAATTTTGGAATAAATAATGGGGTGGAAAGTGAGGCGCCAAAAGGCGGAGGAAAACGACAAAAGGTGTTGACTATTCAAACCGATTTCAATGAAAGAGCGGTTACAAGGGGTAATTGGAATTTCTTTCGCTTAAAAACATGGAGGAAAAATAACTTAAATCTGAAAATTAATGTGCCAGTTGTAAGCAAACTTTTATCACAAATTGCACATGCCTAATTCCCTTCTAAGAGATGTGAATCTCTCTTCAGGTAAGGCTTTTGTGAAAATGTCTGCTAATTGGCCATTTGTATCAATAAAGGATATTTCAATATTTCCATTTGCAACATGATCACGAATAAAATGATATCTAACCTCAATATGTTTGGTCCTTGAGTGCTGAACTAGATTCTTGGTGAGATTAATGGCACTAGGTTGTCATACAACAGTGGGATTGATTTGATACTTAATCCAAAGTCTTCAAGTTGTTGCTTTATCCATAGGAGTTGTGTACAGCAACTTCCAGCAGCTACATATTCAGCTTCAGCTGTTGATAGTGCCACTGAGTTTTGTTTCTTTGAAGACCATGTTATCAAGCATCCTGCAAGAAATTGGCAACAACCACTAGTGCTTTTTCTATCTATCTTGCATCCAGCATAGTCAGCATCTGAGTATCCTATTAAATCGATTTCGCAAGATTTTGGATACCACAGACCTAAGTCATGAGTTCTAGCTAAATATCTAAATATTCTTTTCACCGAAATTAAGTGTGATTCTTTAGGATCAGCTTGATATCTAGCACACATGCATACACTAAATAGTATATCTGGTCTACTAGCTGTTAAATAAAATAGTGAACCAATCATACCTCTGTAGATCTTTTGATCTACTTTCTTACCATCTTTGTCACTGTCCATCCTTGTTGATGTGCTCATCGGTGTTGACAGTGGCTTGGTATTTTCGAATCCAAATTTCTTTAAGAGTTCTTTTGTGTACTTTGCTTGACAGATGTGAGTTCCTTCCTTTCCTTGTTTGATTTGTAGTCCAAGGAAGTAATTAAGTTCTCCCATCATGCTCATTTCAAATTCTCCCTGCATCAACTTTTCAAAGTACTTGCAAAGGGATTCATCAGTAGACCCAAAGATAATATCATCTACATAAATTTGGACTAATAGAATGTGTTTGACCTTTGACTTTATGAAAAGAGTACTATCTACTTGACCTCTACTGAAACCATGGTTTAAAAGAAAAGAGCTAAGCCTTTCATACCAGGCTCTAGGTGCCTGTTTTAAACTATATAATGCCTTATGAAGTTTGAAAACATGATTAGGAAATTCTGTGTCATCAAAACCCAGAGGTTGTTCCACATAAACTTCCTCTTTTATGAAACCATTTAAGAATGCGGATTTAACATCCATTTGAAATAATGTCAAGTTTAAAGCTGATGCATATGCTAGTAATATCCTAATAGCCTCAAGTCTAGCTACAGGTGCATAGGTTTCATCGAAATCTATGCCTTCCTCTTGAGAATAGCCTTGAGCTACCAATCTGGCCTTGTTTCTTAAGATTACACCAGTTTCATCTAATTTATTTCTGAACAGCCATTTGGTGCCAATGATTGGATGATCTGATGGTCTAGGAACAAGTGACCATACTTGGTTTCTCTTGAATTGATTCAATTCATCTTGCATAGCTATTATCCAAGATTCATCAATAAGAGCTTCATTGACTGTCCTAGGCTCTATTTGAGATACAAAAGCTAAGTAATCACAAGGGATAACATTACCTCTTGTTCTTACCCCTACGGATGGATCACCAATAATGTTCTCAAGTGGGTGATCTTTCTTGTATCTCCACTCCTTTGGAAGATTTTCATGAGTAACTTCTTCTTGTTGCAATTCTTTTAGAGGTGGATCATCCTTGTCCTCAATTGATGTATCTTTTAGTTTCTTGGACAGTTCATCTGCATCATCATTGTCACTATCTACTTCCTTTCTCAAGGAAGGGTTAGTTTCATAAAAAATAACATGTACAGACTGTTCAATCAATAAAGTACGCTTGTTAAATACTCTATAGCCTTTGGGTTTAGAGGTGTACCCCATAAAGATGCCTTCATCTGATTTGCCATCCAACTTACCAATGTCCCTTTTTCCATTGTTGTGAATGAAGCAAGGACATCCAAAAGTCCTGAAGTGGCTGATCTTTGGCTTCTTCCCTTTGAATAGTTCATATGCAGTCTTCTTCAGGATTGGCCTGATCATTACTCGGTTGATAATGTAGCTTGCTGTGTTGACTGCTTCAGCCCAGAAGTATCTTGGCAGATCATATTCTGAGAGCATAGTTCTTGCCATATCTAATAGGGTTCTATTCTTTCTTTCAGCGATACCATTTTGCTGTGGTGTTCTTGGTGCTGAGAAATTATGCTCAATTCCCTGATCATCACAGAATTTAGCAAACCTTTCATTCTGAAATTCACCACCATGATTTGATCAGATAGACACAATGTTGAACTTTTGATCTTTCTGAACTTTCTTACTGAAGCTGACGAAGTTTTCAAAGGTGTCATCTTTATGCTCTAGGAATGATACCCATGTGAATCTTGAGTAGTCATCAACTATGACAAATCCAAAATTCTTTCCTCCAAGATTGGTAGTCCTCATTGGCCCAAATAGATCCATATGAAGGAGCTCTAAGGGTTTTGAGGTGGTCACCACCGTCTTTGACTTGAAGGAGCCTTTGGTGTGCTTTCCCTTAGCACAAGGTTTACATACACCATCCAATTTTGTACTAACCTTAGGTAGACCTTCCACAAGATTCTTCTTCAGCAGTTTTCTCATGCCATCTATGCTGCAATGTCCTAGCCGTCTGTGCCATAATTCAGTAGATTTATCTTTATTTGCTACCAGAGAAACATTCTGAACCTTGAGTTCTTCAAGATAGAGCACATACAAATTCTTTTCTCTATTAGCTTCAAAGATGACTGCTCCATCCTTCAGTATGCTGCACTTCGACTCTTGAAACTTGATATGATGGCCTCTATCACACAGCTGGCTGATGCTAATGAGATTGTGCTTCAATCCCTTGACTAATAACACATCTTCTATGACTGTTTTTCCTTTGTTATTCACAGAGCCACTGCCTATCACGGTTCCTTTCCCATTATCTCCATAAGTGATTGTTCCTTCTTCAGCTTGGAGATGAGAGAATAACTTCTGGTTTCCTGACATGTGCCTTGAGCACCCGCTATCCAAATACCATTTGGATGCTCGAGAGATGTCCTGAAATAACAACATTAAGTTTTAGGTACCCAAATTCTTTTGGGTCCTGATGGGTTAGTATCATTTATTTTTTCTTTTATTATACATTTCTTATGTCTTGTTGGGCATGTCATTATGATATGTCCTAACTTGTTGCAGTGACTACAGCAAGATAATTTGGTTACTTTTTCTATATATTTGAAATCATCTTTGTATGCTATATCTTGTTCAGGTACAAATTTTGGTGTTGGATATGTTTTAGGATGAACTATGGTTTCTTCATTATTTGGGGGTGTATATCCTAATCCATTTTTCTTCTTACCTGATCTTCTAGCACCTTTTAATATGAGGGAGTTTTTACCATTGGTGAATTTTTCTAATGTGCTAGATAATTTATCATTTTCTTCATTTAAGTTTTTAATTTCTTTTCTTAATTCATCTACACTTTCCTATTTTTCCAATTTTGTTATTTGTTTATTTTTATCTTTTAAATCTTCACAGAGTAATTCATTTCTTCTTTTAAGTTCGATTGTTTGTTTTTCTAACTCTTCATTTTTTGTTATTAAATCAGAATTAGTGTTTTCTAAACAGGTATTGTTTTTCTTACTTGCTTTTAATAGTTTAGTTACTTCTTTGTACTTATTATACAATTCATTAACTGCTTCCTCTAAGTTATCAGAATCAGAATCATTACATGAATCGAAGGAGGAGTCAGAGGTTACCTTTTCATCAACATTTGCCATGAAGGCCAAGTTGGCTTCTTCTTCATCACTGCATGAGCTTGATTCACTGTCTGAGTCACTACTGTTCTCCCATGCTGCTGCCATTGCCTTCTTCTTATACTTTCTAACTTCTTGGAGCTCTCTTTCTTTCTGAATTCTGGTTTCTTAAATTTTGGACAATCAGCTTTGATGTGTCCAGGCTTTTTACATTCGTAGCAGATGGTTTCTCCTTTCTTCATTTCTTTACCATCTGATCTTTTCAAGTCCTTGTTTTTCTTAAAGCGCCTTCTGCTAGATTGAAACTTTTTCTTCTTGGCCAAGATCCGTTGCAATCTCCTAGAGAGCATTGCTTCTTCATTTTCACTGTCCTCATCGCTTTCACTTTCATTTGAGCTGGCTTCTGGTGAATCTTCTTCTGCTTTCAAAGCATTGGAGTGCTTCTTTCTGCTAGATGACTCTCCTAGCCTTTCCATGTTGATCTCATGGGCCATGAGGGACCCAATGATCTTCTCTACTGACATTCTCTTCAGGTCATTAGCTTCTTCTATAGCTGTGACCTTTGGTGTCCACGAGGATGGCAAGGATCTAAGAATTTTCCTTACCATATCTGAAATCTCATAAGCCTTCCCTAGACTGGCTAAACCATTGGTGATATCGGTGAATCGACTGAACATTTGAGTGATTGACTCACCTGACTGCATCTGAAATCTTTCATACTGAGTGACAAGAACGTCGATTCTTATCTCCTTTACTTTGTTGTACCTTCATAAGTAATCCTGAACTTGTCCCACATTTCCATTGAGGATTTGCAGGCTGAAACTCGGTTGAATTCCTTCTTACTCAAAGCACAGCAAAGGATGCTCTTAGCTTTGCAATTCAAGGAAATTGTCTTCATGTCATCATCTGTCCATTGTGCTTTCTCATTTGTGACAACCAGGTCACCTTCTTCTATTATTGACCAAATTTGATAATCGTGGCCTTGTAGAAAATATTCCATCCTGGTCTTCCAGTAAGGATAGTCTTCACCATCAAAGAGAGGGGGTCGGTTGACAGACTGACCTTCAATGCTACCATGGGCTGCCATGAATCTTTACTCTTCAGATTGTTGGATCCTTTCTTTGTCGAAGAGACTCGCTCTGATACCACTTGTTGCCCAGTTGACGAGCCCAGAGGTGGGGTGAATGGGTCTTTTAAAAATAATCTAGAAGATATATGTAACTAAAAACATTCACACAAACGTTCTTCGAAGTAGGTTAGTGACTGTTAGTTTAAATATCAAACACACAAAGAATACAATCACACAACACAAGGTTTATCCTGGTTCGGACCTCCTTTCCTTAGGAGTCCTACGTCCAGTCCCTGAGCAACAACTCAGGATTTCACTAACTAGGGTACAGTCCCCCTAAGGATGCTACAACACCCAACTAAGCTGGTCTTCCTTCACACCCGAAGGGAATAGCAACACCCTAGATACCCCACCAGGTCTTCCTTCACAACCGAAGGGAACAACACCCTGGATACCACACCAGGTCTTCCTTCACAACCGAAGGGAACAACACCCTGGATACCACCAGGTCTTCCTTCACAACCGAAGGGAATAACACAAAGAGAATGAATGAAATTCAAGCCCCTAGATCAAGCTTTTGACAAGCAAGGATCTGAAGAAACTAGAATTGAGAGGAAGAGATTTAAGCTAAGCACACTCTCAGAACTACACAGGCTGTCTCAAGATTTTCACAAACTAGTGGAGGGCAAAAGAGCAAAAGCTAAGACGAATAAGGTTCTTGGCTCTGGACTTTCTTCAGAAGAATTTGAATGCTTGAATACTCGTTCTGGTTTTTTTCTGTTCTTCTGACTTGTATTTATATCTTCAATTTGAAATCTAGACGTTGAAGTGTCCGTTGTCTCTCTCTTGAGTAGTCGTTAGACTAAATGACATCTGGAGTCTTGGAAGCTTCCAGTCATAGTCTTTTGATCACTTGAGCACGCAAAGAGATGAGATCTTCAGAAATATCCTTTGGCTTCTATTTTGTTTAACGTTGTACCATGAAGCTAGATCAGAGGTCTGCACAAATGTCAATCTCAAATAGCAGACAGCTAAGCTGTCTCTGATGTCAGTCAACGTCAGTAGCAATAGACATGAAAATGGTAATGCCAAATAGCTTAAGTCTAAAAGACGTAATCAGAGTAGGCACGATAAAGGATGATATTGTCTGCCTACATGCAGAGATACGTTCAGATCTCATAAATGCAAAAGTGACAGAGAGATATCTATGTGGACTTTGACTAGTCAACGCTTTTAAGATGAATAAGATATTAAGATATGAAATCGATGGCTATATGACTTATGAAATCATTATGAATACTAACAAGTCATTATAGAGAGCAAATCGTTATGAACACTTATCAAGTCATTATGAAGTCTAAAGAAATCGTTGTGGCGAGCAAGTCATTGAGAGTTCTAAAGAAGTCGTTATGAATACTTATAGAATCGTTACGGCGAGCAAGTCGTTACAAGTTCTACAGAAGTCGTTACGGTCACATAGAATCGTTGAGACGAGCAAGTCGTTACGGGTTCTAAAGAAATCGTTATGATAACTTATAGGATCGTTGCGGCGAGCAAGTCGTTACGAGTTCTAAAGAAATCGTTACGGTAACTTATAGAGTCGCTGCGACGAGCAAGTCGTTACGAGTTCTAAAGAAATCGTTACGGTAACTTATAGAGTCGTTGCGACGAGCAAGTCGTTACGAGTTCTAAAGAAATCATTACGGTAACTTATAGAGTCGTTATGGCAGGCAAGTCGTTACGCTTTCTAAAGAAATCGTTGCGATAACTTATAGAGTCGTTATGACATCGACTTGTTTGAAACAACAAGACTTTTCAATCTTATAAGGAAATCGTTGCGATCACTTATAGAATCGTTACGACATCGATTTGTTTGAAACAACATGACTTTTCAGCCAGAAAGGAAATCGTTATGATAATTCTATTGAAATCGATATGCTTATAAAGAAATCGTTATGGCCTTCAATAGAAGTCGATATGAACTTAGAGAAATGCACTTACCCGGCTTATTGACAGAAATATTTAGTACTTACCAAATGTGCTTGATTTTCCTTGTTTATTTCCTGTGCTTAAGACTCATAAAATGCATGTTAGAAAATTTTGATATTGTTTTGTTAATTACCAAAATAAATATGTAATTAATTATAATTATAGGGAGATGATCTGATCATTAGTGATCAGGTGCTAGTTGCTAATCTTAGGGCACAACCCGACATCTTTGTCGAAATCAGGGAACAACAAGCTAATGACCCATTTCTAATCTGAGTCAAGGAAACCCTAGCAGACAGACCAGATTTTTCCATCACCGAGGATGGAAGATTGTTATTTCAGGATAGGACATGTGTGTCTAATAATGAGGAGTTGAAAAGAAAACTAATGGATGAAGCTCACAAGACCAAGTACACAATTCATCCAGGTGCGGTCAAGATGTACCAAGACATGAAAAGGTCATTTTGGTGGCCAAACATGAAGCGTGAGGTGGTTGAGCATGTCGCGCACTGCCTCACATGTCAACAAGTCAAAGCAGAACACAGACGTCCTGCGGATGTACTCAGACCCCTGGACATACCAGAGTGGAAATGGGAGAGTATTGGCATGGATTTCATCATGGGTTTACCTTGAACTCGTTGTGGACTCGATGCTATTTGGGTCATTGTGGACCGACTAACTAAGTCCGCACATTTCTTAGCAATCAAGAGTACCTAGAGTGTGGACATGTTAGCTGCATTGTATGTGAAGGAGATTGTAAGACTACATGGAGTCCCTGTGTCCATAGTCTCGGATCGTGACCCAAGATTCACCTCTCGTTTCTGGAAAGGACTTTAAACGGCACTAGGCACTAAACTTAACTTTTGCATTGCATTCCACCCATAGACAGATGGGCAGACAGAAAGGACAAACCAGATTGTAGAAGACATGCTGCGAGCATATGCTATAGATTTTGAAGGGTATTGGCATGAGCAGTTATCATTAATGGAATTTTCCTACAACAACAGCTACCAAGCCAGTATCAAGATGGCACCATTTGAAGCTCTATATGGTAGAAGCTGTAGATCACCAGTATGCTAGAATGAAGTGGGTGAACAACAATGGTTGGGACCTGACATGGTGCAAAACACTAGCAGAGATATACAGATCATCAGATACATAATTAAAATAGTCCAGTCCAGGCAAAAGAGTTATGCAGACAAAAGAAGAAGGGATTTAGAATTTCAAATTGGAGATCATGTACTGCTTAAAGTATCCCCAACCAGAGGATTCCAAAGATTTGGAATGAAAGGCAAGCTAAGGCCAAAATTCATAGGTCCTTTTGAGGTACTTGAAAGAGTTGGCGAAGTAGCTTATCGTCTGGCACTACCTCCACAATATTCCACTATATACAATGGTTTCCATGTGTCGATGCTAAGGAAGTATGCGTACGATCCATCTCATGTGATCAGCTATGACGATATAGTTCTACACAAGGATATGACCTATGAAGAGAAACCAGTCAGAATTCTGGACAAGAAAGTACAATAGTTGCGGAATCGGCCCATATCAGTGGTAAAGGTACTCTAGAGTAATAATGGAGTAGAAGAAGCCACGTGGGAACCCGAAGCAACCATGAGACGGAATTATCCAGAACTATTCAGTAAGTCATTCTTTCTTTTACGATCATATGAATTTGGGGACCAAATTCTTTTTAAGAGGGGGAGGATGTAGCAACTCCGAATTTTAAATTTGATAAATAAATTAAATTAAGAAAAATGGAGATTTAAATAAAACCCATTAAGTCAAAATAGGTGATGGGCTAACCAAGATGGTACATGGATTAATGGGCCCAAAGTGAAGAGCCCAAGTTAGATTGGAGATATTTAATGCTAAATTTGTACCTAAAATATTAATAAATAAAAAGGGTTAAGATAATCACTAATTAACTCATAATTATCCTAAAAAGGAGTCCTTGGTCTATCTTAATCCCTTGGCCACGAAAATAGAGTTCTCCCCAAGCCAATTAGGTGGATAAATGCTAGAAATATGGAGATCAATAAGAGAAATTCAGAGTTGGATGTGAGGGAAGAGTTTTAAGTGTTTAGGAGTCTTAAAACAAACAAATACCCTTTCATTTCGTACCAACCCAACCCTAGATCATTTCTGGAGCTTGGAGGATGAGGAAGAGAAGGCTTTGGACGTTGAGAGCAAGGAGAAGAAGGCTTGGAACAAGGAGCTTCATCTCGGTCTTCTCATTTCAACCCTAAGATTTCAAAGTTCAAAAATGTAGGCAATCTCTCAAGAAAAAATTAATTAACTTCGACCCTAGGTAGACCATGATCCCATCTTCGAAAGCCCCATGTTTTCCCTAATTTCTATCATGCCATTTTGGAGTATTTCATACTCCAATTCTTGTTGAGAACATGTACCCAAACCCTTATGTTCACCCTAATTCTATGCTCATGATTGATTTCCTGCCATGAAACTTTTATCTTACATACTACATGATGTTAGGAATCTAATGATTTCATTTTCCTCAATTTTTACCAAATATGCTATTCGAATTAATTCATTTTCTATCACTGTGTCAGATTTTTGGTTCATCGCAAAGTACCTTGTTTATAGTTTGATCATACCTTGTCAGAAATCTAATTACTCTTGACTATTAATACTCCTACATGTCTGGTTTCATTTAAAATTGATTTCGTGATTTTTCATACTGTATACGAATTTATATGTATTTTTGAATAGCCCTATGTCAAGTCCATGGAGGAATGGACCAAGTCCCAAAGTGAACTAGTTCACTTTTGGGCTCGGCTGGACCCTCTAAGAATGCGACGGCCCGACCCGTCGTGATCCTCAAAAGGTCGCGATGGAGGGTCACGTCACGACATAAACACGACTGCCCAACACGTCGCGTTCTTCACACCCAGTACCGATTAGCCTAAACGCGACAAACCCTTACGTCACGTTCTGGACCGTTTGCTCATATTGCGACTGGGCACCCCATCGCGATTATAGCAGTAATCCATTTGCCTGACCAAGTTCTTGTGAACGCGACCGACCTGCCCGTTGTGATTTAAACACGACAGGTACCCCCATCGCGTTCTTACTATGTTAACTAGAACCCTAAATTTTCATGCAAACGGTGTTAATTATGTCATTTAATCATTGTTTAACTACTATCACATACTGTTATGAACAGTATCGACATCTTATGAATAATGGGTATTAATCTCATGATTTCTATTAATTAAAAGATGTGTGCACGATTATCTCTTGTTCATTTGATTCTCTTACACATGCACACACTATACATGAATCTTTTTCATGAAACCTTACCGAATTTACTCAATAATATATCTAGTAATTAAGTGTAATTAATCATACACATTCCCTATTTATTTAAATGAACTTGTTTTCGTTTTATCACTTGATTTAACACCGTTATGGCATCCCTCTACCATCGAGCACTCAAGACATGACGAACATATGTTTCTATACACACTTCCATCTTGGCTTGGATGACCTCTCTATTGGGAATACTCCTGACTAGACCAGGAACTCCTTGTCAAGGCCTCTGTAAGACTCCTTGGCTTTGACGGACGTCCATTGCCGACGAGCGGGTTGTACCATCAATACCTATTTTACCCTTAGGGATCAGCATGATCCAACGACCTTACTTTGTTCTTTCTTACCTAGAGATCACACTGGACCTCTGGTCTGTGTTCATAGCACGACTAATGGGCGGTTGTGACTTCCACCGGACTGCCAACACACGATTGTGCTGTGCAACTGTTACTATCGCCTGTTTATCATTGATTTACGAATACGACCCTAGTTCTCATCTATACTCTTTGAACTCTCATCTATTTCACGTTCTCTCTATACTCTCATCTATTCATCAATTACTCTCATCTATTCTTGGTACTCTATTTGGCCATCAATTTGATTGCCTAAGATAACAAACATAATCATGCTAGGCAACATTATAAAGGGCCTGATCTAGTCCTGGGAGGTGCACCCGAAAGGCTATAACTCGTGGGGTTTTAATGATCAGAGTATACGACATAATACTCAAGTGCCATACTGTAACGTCGCGTGTTTTTCGGATCTTTATGGATCATGTGTGTAATGGTTATGGTGGCCATCGTGAGGCCAGTGTGGTTTGGATGTGTGGTGCGCGCAGGTTTGGCACAGGTTTGGTCCTGAAACAAGATAGGACCTGCTGTAGTTGATTAGGGGTTGACAGCCAGGTGTGGTCGTTGACTAGCTTGGCGTCCATCCAAGGTGACGTTAACCTTATAAACTTAACGACAGACTTTGTGGACATTTATGGTGACGGTTCCCTAAACGACATCAGGGTTGACGCCAACCTGTGCGACTTGCAGAATATAGGTCTACCTGAGGATAGTTTCCTCACTCTGTTCTCCCTCTCCCTCGCCCTATTTTCATGCCCCTTGCTTCCCCACTGCTTCCAATAGTTGCAGAAGGCTAGTTGGGGGATCGTGGAACGTGAGGTGGTGACGAATCGGCCAAGAAAACGCCGGAGTGAGGTGTAATCTTCGTAGGAGCTCGCAGAGGGTTTGGTGCGAATCAGGAGGATTTAGGAGGTTTAAGTGCGTCTTGAGGTAGGGAAGGATCCCTTTAGTTCTTTCAGGTTGTGATAATGCATCTAGAATGCATGAATCTGCATGTTAATTATGTTTTTGGGTAATGGTACTCCATGTGGGGTTAATGGGTGGTTTGAGCAATTTAATGAGTGAAACATGTTGTTTCGATTTGATTAGGATACATGCATGCTTGAGGAAGTGTTTCCTTGTGTTTTTCTATTGATTTTAGGGCTGGGAATACCTGAGGTATCAGCCTAGGGTTTCTGTAAAGCTGATAGTCGAGGATCTTGGCGTCAATATCGATTGACGCCAGGTTCTTTAGCTAGGAGATAGACGACCAGATACCTTGCCGTTTGTATCTCATCGACGGCAGTCGATGTTGCCGCCAGCATGCTTTTATCTAAATATTGTTATATTGAATATTTAACATTATCGAGCGGTGCAATGGTATTTGTGGTGCACATAGTGCATGTGGTTCCTGAGATTGGCGTACTGGGTACGCAGTTAGCTGGTTCTTTATGTGTTTACGTGGTGTTCACGTGTAGTGGACTATTAGAGCACGAGGTTTACGTGATTCTTCACGTGGTTTGTGTGACGTGCACGTGGTTTTGTATACGTGGCGAGTAGTGCGACGCCTACCGTGGTTACCTCTCCAGTTGGGTGCCCAGGTTCTCTGTGAGCCAGGCTATTAGCTCGAGGCTTTGTCCCGGTACTTGTGTTGTACCGTCGAGGTCTGTGTCGTCTGACCTGGACACCCTCACTCCTTTGCTTGAGTTGTACGTTCTGCTGAGGGAAAGAAGACAGTGGGACAGTGACTCTAGTGTTTGTTTTTAGTCACTTGTTGCGCACTCGTAGTTGGGGGTACGGACACCAGTAGTCGACACTGGTCCCCAGCTAGTCCTTCTCCAGTGCCTCACTCTAGCGAGCCCAGGCCAGGGTCTCTAGAGGTGCCAGGCATGGGCCTGCGACTGTGTGGTCCACAGGTGGTGGTGTTTAGTTGGTCTCCACAGTTGCTTGACCTTTTCACGTGGAGCGGCAGCTGGACCTTCTATCCGTGGCTGCGAGACTGAGAGGTAGATCTGTGTTAGCTTGTCCGAGTCAGTCACTGGTGTCGCGAACCAGTTCAAGTGGCTCGAGTGTGGCGGACTCTACTTTAGCTCATATACCTGTTTGGTTTTGCCGTTTATTTATTAAAGTTCCTTTACATAGTCGGCAGAAGGTGAGTACATTTACAGTTTTAATATCCTGCTTAGCTGTTCTATAAACTGTTAATATAGTTTACCACCTTCGTACCTGTGTTTTTAGATTGCTCGGTTTTGGGGGAGTTCCCTACTGAGCCAGTGACTAGAGAGGCTCACCCCTACCCCCACAGGTGAGGGCGAGGAGGACGTTTCACGACCGTCGTCTACTTCAGAGCCGCGTCATAGCGGTGCAGGGTCAGTACCTCCAGCAGTGTAGCAGTAGTAGTGTAGCTAGTTGTTTACTTCTTCTAGTTGTACCTCGGGGTATGCCCCAGGCTCCTGTACTTTCTTTCAGTTTATGGAAGTCTGGCTATGTAAACTTGCGTTAAATATATATAAATTGTGGTGCGTTCCTTTGTGTTTCCACGGATGTGTGTTTGATATCCCTTGCGAGGCTACGGCCCGTTCGCGAGAGGTGGACTCGTGTCAGGCTCGTTATTAGTTTAACGGGCTTGAACGAGCCGTTCTGCCACAGTTGGTATCAGAGCAAGGTCCGTGTTAATATAAAGGAATTAGAAGGTTACATAGCCTTATTTCCGGTCTTAGTATACTACTGGTAGGGACCCTGGTTTCTGATAATTCATTGTTGTGATTCTATTTGGTGTTTTGTTTGAGCAGAAATTTCTAAAATGGCTGATAGAAGAGATTGGGGTGGTGGAGGAGATGATCCGGAGGAGAGTACTCAGCGTATGATAGAAAGGATCTAGGAGAGCCTCACCGATATTCGGAGGAGGATGGATCAGCAGGCGCCGGTACCACCGGTTGCCGTGCCACCTGGGGATGGAGAAACTGTACATATAGTTCCAGTTCCGCCACCGCCTGGAGCAGAGGTGCCTTTTGTAGCACCCTTGCCACCACCACCACCAGTGTTAGTAGCAGAGGAACCAGTGATGCAAGTTGAGAAGTTTCTGAGATTGCAGCCGCCTACTTACTTAGGAGGGCCGAATCCAGATACAGCAGAACACTGGGTCCATGAGATTGAGAGGGTCTTTACGACCATAAGGTGTCCGGCAGCAGATAGAGTTGTGCTAGCTGCCTATCAGTTGAGGGGTTTTGCATTGGAATGGTGGCGATTGAAGATGCAGACCACTTTTTCAGGCAGGACAGAAGAGGCAATCACTTGGCCGGAATTTCTTGATGTATTTAACGATACATTCTTTCCGATTCAAGTGCAGCAAGTGAAGAGAGAGCAGTTCCGGACACTCCAGCAAGGTAACTCTTCAGTTTTAGAATACTAGATGCGATTTATGGCACTCAGCCGATATGCGCCTTATGTAGTATCGGATAATAATATGATGGTTGAATATTTTATTCGGGGTTTAAGAGTAGAATTGCAGAATGCAATAGTGCCACTCATGTGTAAAACAGTGGAAGAAGCAGCTCATAGGGCAACTACATTGGAAAGGTCTATAAGAACTCGTCAGGTGGGCGAGTCAGATTCAGGTAGTTTTCGGCAAGCGCAACAATCAGTGGGTGTGAGTAAGGGTGAAGCACCGGCAGGACCTTCTTCATCAGGTTTTGGTAAATAGGGTTAGAAATTGAAGCAAGCATTTAAAGGTAAAGGAAGAGGATGGGGAGGCTGACGGCAATTTCAGCAAGGTCGTGGTAGGCCAAAGGTGGAGGAGTCACAGCAGAGTACTGCCAGGCAGCCCATTATTCCACCAGGGTATAGATGTTATAACTGCAATCAGCCAGGGCATTTGATCCGCAATTGCCCCTATCCGAGAGAGTATGGATATGGAAGAGGTGTACAGCAGCAGCAGTAGCCGCAGCAGTTTCAGCAGCCACAGGCAGGTCGTGGCAGAGGAGCACCGCAGCAGCGGGGAAGGGGCCGGGTTATGGCTATCACCTGAGCCCAGGCGGAGGCATCGAACATGATAGAAGGTACTTTACCTCTTTATGACTATTCAGCAAGAGTCTTATTTGATTCAGGTGCCTCTCATTCTTTTATTTCCGAAGAATTTCTGGATTGTATGGTTCATCCTTTAGAGGAAAAGTCTTGTGAGTTAGTAGTGGAGGTTCCCTCGGGTGAGTTCCTGCTCACTTCGAGCTATGTAGATGAAGCTCCTATTGTGATCGAAGGGAACCAGATGCCGGGTCGGTTGTATGCCCTGCAGTTGACAGATTATGATATTATTTTGGGTATGGATTGGCTTGAGACTTATGGAGCAATGCTAGATTGCAGAAAGAAGAGGATCATGTTTTGTCATCCTAATGGTGCAGTATTTGAATATCAAGGTATGCCTTTCTATACCTCTAAGTTTCTAATTTCTACAATTAGAGCTAGAAAGTTGATAAATGCTGGATGTGTGGCTTATTTAGCCTCGGTAAGTCTGGTAGAAGCTAGTTAGTCAGTGGAAGCAGTTCCTGCGGTTAGGGAATTTGCTGATGTTTTCCCTGAAGATTTGCCTGGTTTAGTTCCACATAGAGAGATGGACTTTACCATTGAGTTACTGCCAGGTACCATGCCGATCTCTAAAGCTCCATATCGGATGGCACCAGCAGAACTTAAAGAATTGAAAAAGCAATTAGAAGAACTGTTGCAGAAAGGGTTTATTAGACCAAGTCATTCCCCGTGGGGAGCACCGGTGTTGTTTGTGAAAAAGAAAGATGGAAGTTTTAGGATGTGTATTGATTATAGGAAGTTGAATGATGTGACCATTAAGAATAAATACCCATTGTCGAGGATAGATGATTTGTTTGATCAGTTGCAATCAGCAAAAGTATTTTCTAAAATTGATTTGAGGTCTGGGTATCATCAGTTGAGGATCAAGGAGGAGGATATAGATAAAACAACATTCAGAACCAGATATGGTCACTGTGAATTTGTGGTTATGCCATTTGGGCTGACTAATGCTCCTGCAGATTTTATGGATCTGATGAATAGAATTTTCATCCATATTTGGACCAATTCATTGTGGCCTTTATCGATGATATTCTGATTTATTCAGCATCCGAAGAGGAGCATGCATCTCATTTGAGGTTTACTCTGCAACTGTTAAGGGATAATCAGTTGTTTGCCAAATTCAGTCAATGTGAATTTTGGCTGAAAGAAATTCAATTTCTGGGTCATGTCATCTCAACTAAAGGAGTGGCAGTGGACCCGAGTAAAGTGGAAGCAGTGATGAAATGGGAAGTGCCTAAGACAATTACTGAGATTAGAAGTTTTCTGGGATTAACAGGTTATTATAGGCGCTTCATACAAGATTTTTCCAAGATTGCGGCACCCATGACCAAGTTGACCAGAAAAGGTGTGCCATTTGTGTGGTCCGGTGAATGTCAGAAAAGTTTTATGGAATTGAAGAAAAGACTTACAACAGCACCCATATTGGCATTACCGGCAGGAAGTGGTGGTTTTGTGGTTTATATAGATGCTTCAAGGAGAGGACTTGGCGCAGTACTTATGCAGCATGGCAAAGTGATAGCTTAGCATCAGGCAATTGAAGCCAGCAGAGGAGAATACCCACTCATGATTTGGAGTTGGCAGCAGTTGTAAAGATGTGGAGGCATTATCTGTATGGCGAGAGATTTGAAATCTTTACAAATCATAAAAGCTTGAAGTATATCTTCTCGCAAAAGGACTTAAATCTCCGTCAGCGCAGATAGATCGAATACTTGAAAGATTATGATTTAAGTTTGGCTTAGCATCCGGGTAAGGCCAATGTTGTGGCTGATACTTTGAGTAGAAAAGCATATGTAAGTCTGATGATGATCAAAGAGTGGAAATTGTATGAAGAAATAGTAGAGAACTCCTTGTATGTGCCCAGTAGTCAGCGACGGGCAATACCAGCTGCTAGTGCTGTAGAGCCATCATTATATTGGCAAATTGTGGAAGCTCAGAGGGCAGATGCAAGTTTAGCTGAAATTATAAAAATGGAAGGAGTTACCATTGATGATAATTATGTGATTAGGCTCAAAGGCAGGTTATTTGTACCAACTAAAAGAGAGATAAAGCAGCGGGTATTAGAAGAGGCTCATAAATCCAGGTACACTATCCATCCGGGTAGTACTAAAATGTACTAGGATTTAAAGAAACGTTTCTGGTGGCCTCATATGAAAAAGGAAATAGCGGAATTTGTTGCAAAATGTGCTATCTGTCATCAGATTAAAGCAGAACATCAGAAGCCTGGAGGTCTATTGCAACCATTACCCATTCCACAGTGGAAATGGGATGATATTGCCATGGACTTCGTAGCAGGCTTATCAAGATCAGCTTCGGGACATAATGGAATATGGGTGTTTGTTGACAGATTGACCAAGGTGTGCAGATTAGTGGCAGTAAGTATGTCTTAGACAATGGATAGATTAGCAAAGGTTTATGTTGATAGAATTGTTCCACTACATGGTATTCCGAAGACTATTGTGTCCGACAGAGATCCAAGATTTACTTCTGGTTTCTGGAGAAGTCTGCAGAAAGTAATTGGCACTGAACTGAGATATAGCTCCACTTATCATCCCCAGACAGATGGCCAAACAGAGAGGACTATTCAGACGATTGAAGACATGTTGCGAGCTTGTTGTTTAGTTTGGGGAGGTAACTGGGAGCATCATTTGGGAATGGTTGAGTTTGCCTATAATAATAGTTATCATACCAGTCTTGGGATAGCACCGTATGAAGCTTTATATGGAAAGCCATGTAGAACCCCATTGAACTGGCATGAAGTGGGAGAAAGGCAGTTAGTGGGTCCTAAATTGATTCAGCAAACCACAGAAGTAGTGAAGCTTATTAAGGAAAAATTGCAAGCAACTCAAAGCAGGTAAAAGAGTTATGCAGATAATCGAAGGAGACCACTTCAGTTTGAAGTAGGAGATTTTGTTTTCTTAAGAGTTTCCCCGAGTAAAGGTATTATGAGGTTTGCAAAGACAGGAAAGTTAAGCCCAAGGTATGTGGGACCTTTCCAGGTGATTGAGAGAATTGGGGAAACAGCTTATAGGCTGGATTTGCCAGCAGATTTTGCGGATGTCCATGATATATTTCATGTTTCTATGTTAAGAAAGTGTATTAAAGATCCAGCTCAAATAATCAGTTACCAAGGTGGTGACCTAAGGTCGGATAGGACCATGCCAGAGTATCCGGTACAGATCACTGATCGAAAGATAAAGAAGCTGAGAAATAAAGAAATCGAGCTAGTTAAAGTGCGATGGGAAAATAGGTTGGGTGGTGAGGATACTTGGGAATTAGCCGAGGAGATGGCTAAGGAGTATCCCTATCTGTTTGAATAAGCTTTTGTATTTCTTTTTAGATGATAGTATTTGTAAAAATGTGCATATTTAAATTGTTTTTGCTTGAGTTGTATTATGAATTTTGAGGTCGAAATTTTCTTTTTAGATGATAGTAATGTAACGTCGTGTGTTTTTCGGATCTTTATGGATCATGTGTGTAATGGTTGTGGTGGCCATCGTGAGGCCAGTGTGGTTTGGATGTGTGGTGCGCGCAGGTTTGGCACAGGTTTGGTCCTGAAACAAGATAGGACCTGCTGTAGTTGATTAGGGGTTGACGGCCAGGTGTGGTCGTTGACTGGTTTGGCGTCCATCCAAGGTGACCCTAACCTTATGAACTTAACGACAGACTTTGTGGACGTTTATGGAGACGGTTCCGAAATGACATCAGGGTTGACGCCAACCTGTGCGACCTGCAGAATATAGGTGTCACGTCCCGAGAATTACGCAGCGGATATTAATTCGAAAAATTCGAGTCGATATTTCGAGACGTGGACAGTCGGCAAATAAGCCTCTAGCTAGCACGCACTAAATGTGTATCAACACAACATCATAATAGGGCCCAAATGTGAACTCAATTAAATTGTATTCAAATCTCATATTTGTCTCAGATAAACTAATACAGGACTAAGACTCAATAAAAACAAAAGTACATACTACCTCACTTCCTACTACATTGTTCTAACACTCAAAATAAATTACTATAACTAGACTCATAGTTGGAACTCTCTTCACTCGGACGCATTCCCATCCTCGACTTGCTCTTCCTCTTGCACTTCATGGTCACCTAGATTGGGTAAAAGTAGGGGATGAGCAAACTAGCCCAGTAGGATTTATATCTCAATGTGCGGGCAATGATATAAGTGATTAGCATTATAGAACTAGGTAAGCACGATGAATGATATGCAAGTACGAATAAAACTCGTTAAAACACGATACATGAAACAAGCTAGAGAGAGTGATTATGGTAGAACAAGAGTTGTGAACAAGGTGACGAGATAGAACTAGCAATAGATCACTTTGTACAAGCACGCAAGATTTCAATTGATGTCAAGAACGCAGGATATCACTAATTGCATTAAATGCAGGATGGCCATATCAAGCAAGCAAGCAAGCAAGATTTCACAAGCACGATCAAGTAACACTAATCAGGCACGTAGACACCAATGTACACCAAGAAAAGATCCATCAAGAATGTACACCAGGACACGTGTATGTGGTTATGTATCTAACATTCAACAAGCAAGAAAGTACTCCCAGCGCAGATGCAACGCCAGTAATCATTATACCCCATGGTTAACAGTATATCTATGACTCGCCGTCATTGGGGCTAGATTGGAGCCCTTGGACACACGCCGTGCCCTGTCAGCATCTCATGTAAATTTTTAAATGTAGATACCCACAGTCATTAATAATGGCCAATGAGAGTTTCAAAACGTAGCATGTGTAATGTCATGTTCATGATGATGATGAGAAGAAGTAATAATTAAATTGAACATGATTTCATGAGAACAATGGTCAAGAGATAAATTCGGCAGCATAACGGTACAATTTATACTTTCGTTCAATCTTTACATTAATGGCTTTAGTCTAGTTTGTAAGTCACACTCACGAGATCAAGAAGAGAAAGGAAGTGCACGCTATCTCCAGGGATCTTCAATGGTACAACCAACTCGTCGGCCATGTGGGAATCCATGGTCAGAGGAGATTTACGGAGGCCTTGGTGAAAATGTCGCTAGTCTACCGATTCGGAATGACCGGTAGAGAGTTTCCAATTTCCCAAGAAAAGGCTACCTAACAGTGCTAGTGTGTAGTGCGGTACGCATGTCTCAATTCTCAAACCATCGGTCTCAAACTCGCAGGAAGCACTTGACAATATAACATGGAATAAAACTATGCACTTTAACAAGTCATGGTTTGCAAGATTTTATGATAACCATTATCATTTAAACGTGGAAGAACAGTAGGAAGATTAAATCACAGGAAACATGAATGGATCATAACATTTAAGGAGCACTTAGAATAGCATTCATGTAATTAAAGCTTTTAAATGGGTTAATCAATTTTAAGCCATTAAATAACAATCATGTAATGCTCAGACCCAAGACATGCAACTTACACAATAAATATCATATTTAAACAGATCTTGGGTATATGCGGAAAACTATGCCTGAAAACACGTGGTTTCTGGTAAAAATCCTAAGATCGCGACATAGCCATATAAGGAAGGCGACGGGGTCGTCAGATCAGGCAGGCAGAAGGCGACATGGGTACTGTCGCAACCAGAACGCGACAGAGGTACTGTCGCGACCCGACCTCAGAATGCGACATATCGGGCCGTCGCGTTCACAGGGTCTGCGCCTGAGTCCGACAGGGATCTGACATGCTCTTGGTTCAGACTACCATGATTTGACACAGGGTGATATTCATGAAATGCCTATATCTCTCTATATGCTGACCTTTAGACAAAACTTACAACATAGAAAATTTCGAGGACATCTATTGGAAGAACGTTTGTGTTGTGGGCTGGGTCTGAATCGGTCTCTAATTGCATGAAATACAGGAAGAATGTGGGAAAGCCCTAAACATGCATGACTTCATGGCGACTTACATGTTAGACTTGTAACATGAGATCTGCTGACATTTGGACAAAACATCTAACATAAAAGATGACAAGGACAACTAGTATAAGAACTTTTTTGTTGGGGTTTTAACCTAATTAGGTCTTGAACCTTGTGAAAAACATGAATAAGTGAAAGTTAAATGCAACCAGAAAACATAGTATCATGCATGGATCTATTACGAAGTTTATAACTCTCTAAATAATGATATTTAAGCAAAACATTTAACATGAAAGATGACCATATCGACTAATAAAATAACTTCATGTTGGAGGCTTGACCTACTTCGGTCTTAAATCTCGAGAAAAATAGGAAGAACCTAAGGCTAAATGCAAACCCGAAAACACAGTATTATGCATGACTCTCTTACGGGGTTCTTAACTCTCTAACTAAAGAGTTTTAGACAAAACGTTGAACATGAAAGATGATCGTGACTACATGTAGAAGAACTTTTATGTTGATGATTTAGTCTAATTCGGTTCAAATCGTGTGAATAATAAGAAGAATGGGAAAAGCTCTAACAGTGCGCGACTTTGGCAAAACGCTTATAATTCAAAATCTACTAAATGAAATTCGATGAAACCAGTGGGAAATGAAAGTTAACTTGATGATATACACATTGGTATAGGATATGTTAATATTTGGCCCGAGAAAACATACCTTATGGGTTGAAGAAGTTCCATTTTTCCAGAAAACCCGTGTTCAGACCACTTGGAGGAAAACGCTTACTACTCTGTGTATACTGCATGGAATTTGGGCATTCCACTTGGGTTAGAACGTAGAATTGACCCTCTTTCCAGGGGTATAGGCCTTGCAAGGTTTGGTTTAGGTTTGACTCACCTTTGGTCGACTTGAAGAGGGTGGTTTGTGCAGGTCGCAGCAGACGAGAAGGGGAAGAAGAACTGCTTCTTGTGGTCGTTCCACAGCTCCTCAGCCACCAAGAGCTCCTCCACACGACCCTAGCAAGTTCTAAATTCGTTCCTAGGGTTTGGGTGAAGAGTATTTAAGTAACCATGGTGTTTAGGAGTCCTATTATAACTAGGAAAGAGGATTTCGGGATTGGCATGTTTGGTTTCCTATTTTTGATGATTTCCTCCTCCCTTTGAGTGTGTGAGGCATTAGGAAACCTCCCCTCATAGTTAGACACGAATTTGGGTTGCCATGAATGCATGATTGCATCCCAATTCAACTCTAATTGCCTCTTTTTAATTTCAGCTTATTTATGGTTACGAATTTCTATGTATTTTCTAGCTTTATTTGATTTTTGGGCCAAATGTTACCCATTGGCCCAATTATGATAATGGGTCATCAATATATAATGTTGGAAGTCTCCCCAACACTTTTATTTAATTTTTGATTGCGTCGTATTTCCGTGTTAATGGTTTTCCGACTTGTTTCCTTATTTAGATAATCAGTCGCAATAACTCTTAAACCTAGCCCAAATGATTTTTATTGAACCAAATTTCTTGATGGGTCATTAGAGGATATTATTTGAAGTCCATATATGATTTTTATTTAATTTTCTGACTCATCCACGTACGTGTGATAATGATGTTACGACTTATTCATGAATTACGATAATAAGTCGCGAAACACTTTAAACTTGGATGATCTGATTTTTCTTGGCACAAATTTCTTTGTGAAACATTTAGTAATAATATTTAGGGTTGATTTATAATTTTTATGAAATTTTTCGATGTGTTTTAGCACATACGATAATGGTACGTATGTTTTAAATACTCCGATATTATGAAAATTATTTATTTCCATTTATTTGAATTTTTATGTAATTAAAATTTTCGGGGTGCTACACCCTCCCCCACTTAAGAGAATTTGGTCCCCAAATTCATTGATCATTAATTGGATTTTGAAAGTTATGATCCTTGAGGTCGTTTCGGATTTAATTCTTCTAACTGGTTTCAACATCGTGGAGGTTAGTCCAACATCTACACCTATGGCCACCCGTACTATTCATTTGGTTCCTTCCACTCCTGTTTTCCTTCCACGGTTGTTATAACTCCATCTTACTCCACCAAAGGAACTATGGTATAATTACTAGATTATCCCTTTCCAATTTCTCCTTAATGATCTCCCCCACTTAGAAATGTACCAATAAGAAAACATCATAAGATCAGTCTAGGCATTTAACAATCATACCTCCTTCCGGGAGCTCCGCTTGCGTTATTGCATTCACGCGTCCCTGACGCTTTACCACTTCTTGGTTCCTTCCAACTTGGTCTTTTAACATAGGACAGTTGGGAAGGCGGTGGTCACGACTCCCGCATCGCAGGCAAGCTCCTGCCTTCTTCCAGCACTCTTCCGCTCTGTGTCCAGGCTTGTTGCAAAAGTTACAATATTCAAAATCATTGTTTCTTCAACTTTGATCTTTTTCTCCATGCTATAGTCCTTCCCAGTGGTTGGCCTTTTGTTGTTGTTATTATTGTTATTGGGGAAAGTTCCAGTTGTATCGACTGCTCCTCTTTTTGTAAAGGTCGGCTTTGAGATGTCCTTTCCCCTCATGCCTTCCACCTTAGCCATAGTATCTTCTACCAGTTGAGCTCTTTGGACCATCTCAGTGTAGGTTTGAATGTTGTGTGGTCCGAGCCTTTCAATGAACATAAGCCTGAGCCCGTCCATGAAACGGTTAGCCTTTAATCTTTCTGTTCCCACCAAATGTGGGGCATACACAGCAAGTCGTGCGAACTGAGCCTCATACTCAGCCACAGACATCCCTTTCTGTTTTAGTGTGGCAAACTCTGCTGCCTTCTTCTCCTTGACTCTCTCAGAGAAATACTTTCCTCGGAATATCTCCAGGAATCCGGCCCACTCCAGTTCAGCTACGTTTGGCAGGTGGGCCGAGGTGGCCTTCCACCATGCTCGAGCATCTTTAGTAAATTGGAAAGTGGCCAGTGCCACTTTCTCTCTGTTGGTGCATTGCATTACTTGGAAAATCCTTTCTATCTCCTCTTGCCAATTTTCTGCCTCATCTGGGTCAGGGGATCCAGAGAAACGAGGAGGGTTCAAACTCCAAAAATTCCGGTGCATATCACCGGCTCCGTTCCTTACAGCTGCAGCCTGATTTCCAGCCTGAACTACATTTTGCAGGGCCTGCGTAAGTCCAGCCACAGTGTCTTGCATAGCTTGCCATTGGTTGCGAGCCATTGCAGTTGTGTGAGAGTGTTATGAGGATTCTTGAGAAAAAGGATGGAAACCAATTAATGTCTCTAGATACATTATCAGAGTCAATGGGTAGGAGTGTTTAATTCTTGCTAACATATTCCCAGTCTCTACCCATTCTCACCAGGTATTGTATTTAATTTCCATGACCTAGGTTCCATAGGTATCTCCTATTCCTGAGACATAACCTATTTGGTATTCCTAGGCTCTGATACCACTTAACTGTCACGTCCCGAGAATTACGCAGCGGATATTAGTTCGAAAAATTCGAGTCGATATTTCGAGACGTGGACAGTCGGCAAATAAGCCTCTAGCTAGCACGCACTAAATGTGTATCAACACAACATCATAATAGGGCCCAAATGTGAACTCAATTATAAATTGTATTCAAATCTCATATTTGTCTCAGATAAACTAATATAGGACTAAGACTCAATAAAAGTAAAAGTACATACTACCTCACTTCCTACTACATTGTTCTAACACTCAAAATAAATTACTATAACTAGACTCATAGTTGGAACGCTCTTCACTCGGACGCATTCCCATCCTCGACTTGCTCTTCCTCTTGCACTTCATGGTCACCTAGATTGGGTAAAAGTAGTGTAATCACAGGGATTGTGCTTCCCCTCGACACGGACATGAATATCAAATATGATGGCATGGAAAATAGGAAAGTGATCGCCACCTAGATAAGTTGCCTAATGATGCAGAAAGACAATGGCTAACTTAAACTAGGAAAAGGGAAGAGAACAGGAGAATGACCTGGTGTCACGGTCGTCATGGCCGCCGCGTCTCTCGTATCGCGTCAGTGGAAACCACGCGTTTATGTCGCGTCACCCGAGGCCGTCGCGTTCTCTGAATGCGAGAGATTTGTTGTAGTGACCTTCTTCTAGTCTCCAGCCGGCCAGAGTACCAGAGCTTCTCGTAGACCTTGTTTGCTTGCCTGCCAATCAAAAGAAAAACACAAAGAATAGACCCTATTAGAACATATAAAGTGTAATATCTATTCCAAAAGATGAAATGAGATGGAGGATCATGGTGGGAACGCACCTGGGGTGGTTTTAAACCCCTGTGGGTGTGGGAAAACGTGGGTGGATGATAGATGTGCTCTATTTAAAAAGAACATAAGAATGCATGTAGAAATAGAAAAGAGGGAGAGAGGAGATGATGAGCCCCATTAGGGCGACTTCCTGGCGTGGATGCAGCTTCAATGATGTGCCAAGAGGTCCAGGAGATTGCTGAAGTCGCCCTCTTCACGTTCCTTGCTCCATTGATGGTAAAATGAATGGGTTATGAGGAGTGGAATGTGAAGGGAAAAAAAATGAATGGCTGCGTGGCTAAGTCTTGTTTAGAGGAAATTTTGGCAGCCCTTCGGGGTGATCATGAGGCTCTCCTCGTCCATGAGGAGGGGTCATGCTTATATAGAGCTTGGAGTGAGAAAATTGGGTATTATCTCCTCAAAAAGATGTGGAAATTAAAAATGGGGGATAAAGCTCTATCAAAATCGGATGTAGAGTCCTTAGGAGAGCTTGGGAGAGTCCCTAGGGCCGAAAGAGTGCTCAAGGGGTCGGGATAAACCTCTTGGACCAAGTCAAAGTGCATGGGAGGATAAATAGGATGTGGTTATGGAGGCCAGAGATCTCGGTCCTTGTCGCGTCAGATCGCGGGGTCGCGACTAGAAACGCGACGGTGCGGGGGGTCGCGACAGTATTGCCCACGTGCATGGATAATGCATGGGCTGTCGCGGCGGCCTAACCCGTCGCGACTAGAGTCGCGGCGCCACGATGCGTCGTGACAAGGAATCCGAATTATTTTGGATTATTCTCTTTAACCACATGATAAATAGGAGTCACACTCCCCTAGGGACTCTCTCAAGTGATTGATTTCGGGATTTCAAGGCATGTTACAGATTAATGGGCTCAATTCAAGGCAAATGATGGGCTCAAGGTGAGTGACCAATTAGGGGCCCACTAAGATAGCAGAAATGTGGTTCAACCCATTAGTCATAATCGGGTGTCTACAGATTGCCCCTCCTTGGCTTCTACTTTGTAGGGGAGCGAAGCGGAAATGGCGTGGAGATGTCATGAAGTGACAATGGAATGGAGATGACGCGGAGTGGACTGAAAAGTGGAAGCCAAGGTGAAGAGACACCCGATGTTAACTAACAAGCAATTGGAATCCTTGTGAAAGCCCCGAGTCGGTTGTTCGAGCAGAATGCAAAGAAGAGCACAAATCTGGACGAGAAGAAGAAAGAAGAGGACGATCAACCTCTCGATTGAGAGGTACCCTAGCCGATTGGCCTGCAGGTTTCGTTTTGGAAGGACATGTGCGTGCCAGGCAGGTAACTCTTGTCAAACTGACGGGAACAACTTGCTCGGAGGCAAACCTTCCGATTCGGAGTGGAATTGGATTTCTTGTTTGGAATTTGAAGGATGATTGGGCACTCAACAAGAGCTCATCGATGGTCTAGAATGAGTCAGGAAAGTTCAAAGTCCTACATGATGCATGCTGGGCTAAAATAAAAGAAATCGTCAAAACAAATGCAAAGAAAGTGAGAAAATATAAAATATATCAAGGATAATATTGTTAAGCTGGATAAGAAAGGGTCAAGAGACTACCTACAACCGCAGTGCAGGCCTGAACCCATCGTCCCCGATCTTAACTAGCTCAACGGCCTATCCAATGGTTAACAACGTGCACCTAGATTATCATAGTTTTTGGTAAAGGGGAACTCAAATCCCAGAGCACATTGAGAACCAGCTGGTCCTTGAAGAGATATAATAAGTAGAATATCATATAGTAATGCCGGGAGTAGGGAAGAGATACAATACCTGACTTACCTGTGACGACATTTCCTGACCTTTTTTGAATCATCCATGAGAAAATAAGCATAATAATCACAAGATGACAGATGAATTTAATGAACATAGTCAAAGGAACACACATGCAAAGCACAAGCAGGAGAAATAAACATTTGAGTATAAACACGACGCACCCATCGACCGCGACCTTGTAGCATCGCAGCGCCCTGTCGCGACATAGTCGCGTCTGATCGCGGCGTCGCGACTAGGACAGAGTCCTAAAAGCGCAGAAAAACGGGACTGAGACTTATCCTAAGACATCTAGACTAGCACTAGGACTCCTAAACCTTTCCTAGACTTATCCTAACTCCTAGTTGCGGGATTAGAGTGGGTTCTAACTCCCTAAGGCTTATAAATAAAGGGTTTGGACTGCTAATCCCGCAGCTAAACTCCTGGCATCCTCTGCTCTCCAAGTTCTTCATCCTTCTTCAGTTCTGCAGCCATGAAGAGGAAGCTTTCAGAGTTTGCAGAGGCCATCCCTCCCTACTCCGGCCCAAAGGCAGCTAGGGAGTCCTACACCGATCTCCAACACCTCTCAGCTATCCCAAGACACATCTATTCCCGCCCGGATCTTCAAGTAAGTGGCTTTTTTCCCTAAGATTCTGCACTTTCTGCATTACTTGCTTTTTCTTCTGTTTTGCTCTGTTTTTCTTCTCCTTCTCATCTCCTCCTCCTCCTTTCTTCAGATCCTCCCTGGTCATAGGCGGTTCTCCAAGCTACCATGGCTGCTTCCGATGCTTGACATGCTGCCGCCGGCCTCCATCTCCCTCCTAAAAGAGTGGGGATTGTCTACGGTGTTAGTACTCGCCAAGAAGCACAACAAGATCGTCCACACGTGGGATAGCATCACCGCACTTACCGAGCTGTGGCACACTCAGACACATTCTTTTGTCTTCTCCGACTTTGAGGCCACCGTACTCTTGGAAGAATTGGAGATTATGCTCGGTCTCCGCGCTACCATCGGGGTGAGGAGATAAAATTATCATACACCGTGGAGCAGATCAACTCGTGGAGTATTCTGGCCAAGCTGACCTCCACGAAGAACGACCTACACTCCATGACCAGTGGCATGCACGTCCACCTACTCCCCATCGCACAGTGGGTCGTCTCACAATGCAAGCGGAAAACCGGGAGGCACGGTGCTATTGCCAAGGTGACGGCCATCTACATCTGCGGGGCCATACTGAAGGATCGAAGTAAATGTGTGGAAAAGATCTAGAAGGGGGGGGATGAATAGATCTTAGCCACTTTTGCGGAAGCTTAAGCAATTTGAAGAATATTTAGAATCAGAGGCAATGTTATCAGTGAAAGAACTACAGATCTGATTAGATTTGAGTGAGTTGAAAAACTTAGATGTGAAGCAAGTTGATTGAGTGAATTAAATATGGATCCTATGCAAGCATCTAGCGAATGAATCAATCAAACCACAGAAGACAAATGCACAAGGATTTTTAGGTGGTTCGGAAATCACCCATGTGATTCCTACATCCACCCCTCACAACCCGTGAGGCTTCACTAACACAACTGGGCTACACACCCAAAGGAGTATGACAACTCCAATACTTCAGAGCATACAACTCACACAACCTCTAGAGAAAGACTACTCTAGAAACACAGAGCAAGACTGCTCAAACCAACCCTGAGCTTACAACTCAGACTGAGCTCGACGGCTCACAACACCCTGAGCACAATGCTCACACTAAGACTGCTAGACACCAACTTAAGACTAAGATCCTCTAGCAATAGATCTAGTCAAAGTTTGAGAACTCTAAAGAGAGTTATGCAGAAGTACTTGCATAATCCCAAAAGATATCTCAGAAGAACAGAAGAGAAATTAAGTTGAATTGAAAGTCTTCGTTCTTCAGTGTACTCCCTTGTAGAGGCTTGAATTGGGAAGAAGCATGTGAAGCTTGAAGTCCAAAACGATGCTCTGCAATTTGAGAAGTTGGATCTTCCTCGAATTCTTCACCAACGAAGTCTTCTACAGGATCTGCCTCCTTGGAATGCTTCAGAGGAATCTTCAGGGCTCAAATTCCAATTCCCACACCTTGAATTGGTGGGAATTGGTCTTCTAGAAGCAATTGGAGAGCAGAGGAAGGAGACACAAGCTCTTCTGGCCGCCAGGAGCTTCTTGGAGGCTCTGAGAGAGTTGGGTCAGTTGTCTCTTGTGAAGGCAGGCCAAAAAGAACCTTTTATACCCTTAGGATTCCAAAGATACCCTTTTGGGGTACAAGGGCACGCTTTCCTAGACAGATTCTGATCGCCCTAGGAGGACACGTGGCAGCCATCAACTTTTAGGATGAAAAGTTTCCGTAGTGTGTCGACCTGCCCTGGTGGTAGTGTCGACACACTGTCCAGAATATGTAGAAGGCTGTTCTGGGAGGAAGGTCCCGTGTCGACCTGCTCTGGAGTGTGTCGACCTGCTTTCCTGATTCCTCAAACTGGCTGTTCTGGGAGGAAGGTCCCGTGTCGACCTGCTCTGGAGTGTGTCGACCTGCTTTCCTGATTCCTCAAACTGGCTGTTCTGGGAACTGGGTCTAGTGTCGACCTGCTCTATGAGTGTGTCGACCTGGGTAGGCTTGATTTCTGAAAAACTGCCACTCGTGTCGACACACTATTGACATGTGTCGACACAGTCTCAACATTCTTATGCATTTTGTCTTTAAATCTGTGTTGTTGTGTCGACACCATTGATGAGTGTGTCGACACATCTTCTGCATAAAAATGTTTGTACCTGAAAAATAAACACATATATCATTAGTTAAATGATTTATCATGACTATAAATGATAAATGTGATTTGAAAAATACTTTTTGAATATGAACCTCAGGTATGATGTTTTTGACATGTTTCAATTAAATTGCTTTAAGAACACTTCTTGTCATCATCAAAATAGGAGGGAAATGATATGAATTTGCATTCAACCCAACAATCTCCCCCTTTTTGATGATGGCAACCTTAAATCCATATTTCAATGTGGTTTTGATGAAGTGTGATTTTAAGCAATTTTTGATTGTTTAAATTTTGTTTTCCTTTTTGTTTATACTTGTCAATGACCTTTTGATATTGATCAGTAACAATTGATGATGTGTTTGTGAGATACAAAGTTACTTGAAATTAGAAGTTTTGTGCACACAAGTCAAACAATTGAACAAGTATTCAAACACAAAGACAAAAATTTTCATTGAAGCCAAACAACCATTTCATTTCATTCAAAAGATCATTACATCAAAATATTACATTCAATTCATTCATTCTTCTCCCCCTTTGACATTATCAAAAAATGTACATTAGGTAGAAGATGGAGGAGGAGGAAGAATTGGAGCAAGAAGGATCTCAATGTCTGACAATCTCTTTTCCATTGACTTCATGCTTGACTTTATCTGTTCATGGATAGTTGTCAGCCTAGTGTGAAGATAATGCTCCATTCTATCAGAATGCTCTATCAAGGTGCTCTGAGTTCTTTTCAATTCATCTGAAGCAGGTTGAGAGCTTGATGAGCCAGCTGACCAACCAGGTCTTTGCATGATTTTGAACTCCTTGGTCAAATCTGTGAGCTGCTTGTCAATGTGCGCATTGAAGTTCCTCATACTTTCCAAATCATCCACAAAATGAGCAAATGACAATCTGGTGCTGGAAATCTCATGCAATGTTTGGTTGGTGTTGAAGACATCTGCTTGGGAATTTGCCAAAATTCCCTGAAGAACTTTCTCCAACTTGTCCTGATGCTCTTTTAGCTCAATATAGGAATCTCCCAGAGTTCCTATAAGTCTGTTAAATCTCTGAGCTGCATAATCTGAAGCTGCCTTCTGCTCAATAAATTTGGCAGATACTGTGTTTTCCAGTCTTTGAATCTGTAGCTCAAAAGATGTTGACATGGATTGAATTGAGGAGTTTAAGGATTCAAATTTGTCATTGAGGAAAGATATCAATTCTGGTGGAACAGGAGGCCCACCAGAAGATGTGGATGGTTGGAATGAGGGTTGTGGAGAGAAATGAGGAAGCTGAGGTGAGAGAGGAGCATGAAAAGGACTGACATTTTCATCAGGAACTTGAGGCTGATCCTCATGCATAGGAGGCTGATCCTCTTGACTTAGGGGCTGGCCCCCTTCAGCTGGAGGCTGTTCCTCTTGTGCTTGGGGCTGATCCCCTTGAGCCTGAGGCTGGTCCTCCTGAGGTTGGGGCTGTTCCCCTTGGTCTTGAGGCTGTTCCTCTTGAACTGGAGGATCCTCAACCACAGCTGGTCCTCTTCTAATTTGATTTCCCTCCAATCTAAATCCCATGAACTTCTGGATATTCTTGAAAGTGTAGATGTTTGACTTGGGAATGGATTGGGATTTTTCATTTTCCAATGGCACACCAAAGTGCTTGAACACTGAGGTCAGATGTGCTCCATAAGGAAGTGATCTCTTCAGGTCTGTCCTTGTTGTTTCAGCTATGATTTGATAGAGAATCACATGGAGGTTGACCTTGATGTCTTTCACCATGCAATATAGGATGAATCGCTGAATGTCTGTCAATCTATCTCTTCCACCACCTTGAGGGGTAATTATGGTGGTCAAAATGTGGTGGATGACCCTTAACACAGGTGGAAAGGTGTTTGCATTAAACCTGGTTACATAGGTCTGTTTGGGATCTGATTCATCTGCAGGAAGACCTGTCAAAATGGAGTAGGCTTCATGTAAATTGAACTCAAACTCATGGTAGTCTGCCCCTTCATCTGGTACTTTGAAAATGGAGGCAGCTACTTCAGTTGGCATGTCTATGGAAATACCCTTGACTTTGGATTCATACCCTTCGTCTGTGCATGTGAGGTTCTTGTAGAACTCTCTAACCAATCTTGGATAGCAGACTTGAAATTCAGAAATGAAAGGTATCCAGGATTGAAAGGAAAAGTAGGTTTGAATCTCAGGAAGGGAGTCTGCTAGTTGGATGTCTGAAAGGTCTAGTATCCTTGGCTTCAAAATCAATTTGGCTGCACTTACGGATTCTGAGGGGATATCCTCTTGAGACTCAGAAGAAGAAGAGGAAGATGATTCCTCAGGATGGTCAGAGGAATCTCCCGAAATGTCTGGTCTAGGGTTTGAAACATTACCACCTCTGTCTGAAGTTGAGGTCCTGCCACGCTTGGAAGCCCTCAGAGGTGCAGAGGAAGAGGCAGGATCGTTTCTCCTTTTTGTTCTTCTTTCCATCTGTTCAACCGGAACCTGTGCCGGAACTGGCCTTTAAGAGGCCGCTGATCTTGCGCCACGGCGGGGACCTAGCTTGCGGACCATGGTGCAAGAGGAGTGGAATTAGGAGAGGAAATGGAAGAATGGAGAGGTGATGAAGGATTGATGCGATGTAGAGAGAATTTGGAGGAATTCTTGCCGGAAAGGATTAGAAATGGGGCCGTCGGGTCGACCTGATGCCCCAAAAAGGGATGCAGTGGTACACTGCCCCGCAGGAACAAGAAGGGTTTAAGGTGAACCCGAAGGTTTGAAAAGTGTCTGGCAAGAAGGCAGTGTCGACACATGAGGAAGAGTGTGTCGACCTGACTGGGGTTGTGTGTCGACACGAGAGAGGATTGTGTCGACACAGCCTTGAAAGAAATTTGAATTTTTGAGAGGAAATTTTTGAGAAATTTGGGGACATCTTTAAAATGATAAAGAATGAGAGGAATTATCATTTCAAGGATTTTTAAGAGGCCTAAAAATTCATTTGTTGTATTTTGCAAAAATTCATTACAGTTCAAGTGTTTCACACAATTTCCAACAGGATATTAGCATTCCAAGACTTGAATCAACAAAATGATAAATTGAGGGATATAATGTATCTAACAATCAACCAAAAACTACCATGTTTCTCAATTTTCAAGAATTATAGATATCATCTAGACTAAATACAATTGTGTTGAAAGTAAAACACAAACTTAAGGAACAACTTGATGAAGGAGGAAGATGATTCTTTCTAAACAAATCTCCAATAATTTTCATATTTTTGTTCTTTTAACAAACTATCAAATGATATAAATCTCTTTCACTCAAGTACTAGTGCTTTTTACACACCATAGTCCCTGGATACTTAAGATTTAGTCATTGTCAAGTCTCAAAGGGGTAAATGATGACCTTTTGACATGAAAATATACGTTTTGTAGACGCCAATATTTCCAGTTACTCAGTCATCATCAAAAAGCATAGCACATAATTGCTTAAATTTTGAGGTTATTTTTCAATTTGGATCCCCTTTGAACAGAGTTAGCAATAATGCCTCATGACATACATGGCACTTCATTCATTGTGAAGGTGTGCAGTTTCTCAGCACAAATGCCATTGCTCTGTTGGATTTCACAAGATTTTGGAGAGTTTGTGAGATAGAATTCAAATGCATCCAGTCATCAGTTGCAAACAAGGAAATGTTTTAAGTTCAAGACACAAATTTTCATTTAGTTTAGGAAGAGATCTGAATTTCTGTGGATTGAGAGACATAGTTGTAAGGTGAAAAAAAATATAATATATCACTCAAGGTTCATTTTGTGACTCTAGACTTTAGAATGAGGACATCATGCAAGGAATTGATGAAATGCAAGAAGGGTTTTGAAATTTGCAAAAAGATGACTTGTGAATTTTCTAGCTCCCCCTGAGATGATGATTTCAACCATTTTTCATCAAAATAAAGATATGCAATTTTGAAATCAGAAAGAGATTTTCTTCTTGGACAACAAAGACTTCCCCTCAACAACTGTATATCCATTTCTTGGTACTTGGCGGAGACACATACTCTCGCATAGTGAAAGTGTCCAGACAAGCATAACTTGTCCTTCTCCAAGTCACCATTTGATATACCAAGAGATTTCAATACAATAAGAGTTGAAGAATTCATTAGCAAAAAGAAGTGAAGTTAAAACTGTGCAAGTTTTGAAATCAGAAAAGAAATTCTCTTTGAACAATAAAAGCTCCCCCTCAACTATTGCATATTAACTTCTTAGTACTTGGCGGAGATATGTTCTCACGCATAGTGAAAGTGTCCAGACAAGCATAACCTGTCCTTCTCCAAATCACTATTTGATATACCAGAAGTTTCAATACAATCAGAAGTGGAGAATTTATTGTAAAAAGGGAAATAGAATTGAAAGTGAGAGAGATATGAACAATGTAGCTTGAGGAAGCAAAGAATTATGAAATGCAAAGAACTCCCCCTTAGACAATGCATAGCACTAAACCCAAACCTTAAGAGAGATCAAGAAGATGGACATTTACAAAGACCAAGTTCTCTCCTTAAAGATGAAAATCTGTTTTCAGGAAGGGATTTTGTGAATATGTCTGCAATTTGTTTTTCAGTTTCAATAAAATGGAGTTCAAAAGATTTCTTTGCAACCTCATCTCTCAAGAAATGATGCCTAATTTCAATGTGTTTTGTTCTGGAGTGCAGAATGGGGTTCTTAGATAAATTTATGGCACTAGTGTTATCACATAGGATGGGCACACACCCTAAATCTTGGTTGTAATCAAGAAGTTGATGTTTCACCCAGAGAATCTGAGTTCCACATCTACCTGCTGCAACATATTCAGCTTCTGCAGTTGACAGAGCAACTGAATGTTGCTTCTTAGAAGCCCAAGAAATAAGGCACCCACCTAGAAATACACACAAGCCACTTGTGCTTTTTCTATCTAACTTACA